>JAGDQP010017730.1:0-17796 GCA_022664845.1 Lepisma saccharinum | reverse complement strand
GTTTTACCGGGTTGGCAACACTGACAACCCGGTGACATTGTGTTTTGAATTCTGATATATACTGTTGATTGAAACCAATTTTTTATTAAATGCTTTGTTTCGGATTTATTGAGAATTATTTATTTCCTTTCCGTTGTTAGACGTCTACTTTGGGCTCCAAGTTGGAAACGCTGTATTTGGAAACCGAAGAGTAATTTCATCCATTTTATGAATTTGATGTCTGAAATCACCTCCCGAAAATAATGCACTTTTCTCTTAAACACTCTGTTGGTATGCCTTTTCTTAAAAAAATATACTAACATTTTAACATGAATGTTGATATATGTAACCAATTTATCGGAATACTGAAAGTTTTTGTCGACTGTAATGTTAACGAAACATTAGATAGATCAAATAGATTCTCAGCATATTTTTTTTTTTCATTTGGAACTGTTCGAACAATTTTATCACTTGCTTCTTATTACAAACTAGAAAGAGGAAAAGGATTGGAACAAAAAAGTTCAATTCCATTTGCTTAATTATATCAACTTTCCAGGTAAGTTAAGGTAATTGAATTGAAAGCTGGAAAGATTAGTTGAAACTCTTCATAAAAAAAAAGAACTTTTTAAAAACATGCTTTTCTTAAACAATTCGTACTGAAAAGTAAGAAATAGTTTTCTTTATGAATGGCTAAAAGAAAAGCATGGGGTATACAGTCTACAGTCACTCTATAAATTCTTGAATTAGCTTTCCTTTTTAGTCATGAATAAACATTTTTTTACTTTTCAGTACGAATTGTTTAAGAAAAGTATGTCATTAAAAAGTTATTTTATTATTATTTTTTAGTTATTTCAGTGTTCGGATACTTTTTCTCAAGCTAATGTTTTGTGACACAAATCCTAAAGTGTTCTGTAACCAGTTCAACGGAACATCGTTGCAGGTTAGTATTTATTTTAGAATAAATAAGTCCATATTAATTTGAATTTATTTTAATGTCCTTAGGGAACTATGGCTTAGGCCGTATGGATGATAATGGGATGAATTGGTGGAATGAAGAAAGTAGGAGGAAACCGAAGCACCCCGAGAACACCCACACACACGGTGTTTGTCCATTAAAATGCCCAGATGGCATGAGCCGGAATCGATCCGACGACCCCTAGCACTAGAGGTGAGCTCTCTACCAACTTAGCCACCATGGTCCCCAAGTTCACATTAAAACAATATTAAAATTTGGTTTTAAAATATAGAAATATATACAAATCTATGAACGTAAGAGTGAAATATCTTATTCTCACCCAACGTAGGTCGCTGTGCAAAATTTCATCTTTGTGGGACGTCGGAAATGAGTTAAATTAAATGATTTAAATTAAGTTAAATTGATATTTTGGCATCTCAAGCTCAGGCCGCGATTAGGTGGGTGCGATAGAGAATGTTAGAAGAGAATCTTCCAGGGGCTATGATTCTTCCCTAATAACGTTCAAGCATGTTTCCATTTAAGAGCAAAATTTCGATTATGCCAGGAGTCACAGAATAGTAATGCGACAGTCTTTGTTTCTCGTGCTTGCCAAAATACACATCACAGTTGTTTATGTGGTAGTGAACCTCGTATATAAGAGTGTGTCAAGCTGAAATTGAAGCAAAGTACTCTTCCATATCCTGTCACAACGAGTGGAAACACTTTGTACGTATCTTCATGACTTTTGAGGACCATTCTGCGAAATTACGATATTCAACTTAGATATTCAACTTAGAAAAAGTTGTAATGAAACCTTTCTTGAAACGTTACAGCAAGCATATAATGATGAAACGATTGCCATTATTGTGGCATTTTGCTAGTCGAAAACCTTTTAATAAAGGTAACACGCCAATGATTAGGGAAGAATATTCAGGAACACTACTGTGCTTGATTGATGTTAGATTTGTCGTATCTAATGAACTGTTACAAGAAAACAGCAGACTCATTTTACTCGGTCCTAGTGGGTATCTCGATTGAATGTACTCACCAGTATGTGACAAAGCCGCTGAAAATGCATTAGTGTGCACCAGGTGTGTATCCAGTGATTTCACAGAAAAGTAGATGCAACAACGAGTTTAGATATGCACAGAAACTGCCGGAAAGAATTTCCTATTTTTTTTAATTTCGGTCAGAACATTTTACTATCACCCTTCCCAAGCTTAACTAAAAATTAAATTGCTTAATTAGGAACATCCTTTCATCCGTAATTATATGCATGCTAGATGTTTCTACTGTCTGTGGCAGAACCTCGAAGACAACGGCTATTTAACTGCAGTTTAAGACACATCAATATATTATGGAGTTAATGCATAAGGATACCACATCTACCTAGCCATTACTTTCCATTGCCCGTCGTAGATATGTAGTTTTCTAACACCAGTGCACAATATTCGTAAGCCATAAGACAGTAGAACATGTTTTCAAGTTATATAGACTTGAAATGAGAAAAGGAACTTGATCAAGATTTAGCTGCTTGCAAATGTATTTTTGTACCTGAATTAAGTCCTTAGGAATTTAAATACCATAATGCATACTGTTGATTCACAAAATTAATTGTTTTTTTAAGTATTGTTCATATAAATTATTCACACACAGAAGGTCTCGTGATTGTTATTTAAACGAAACTGTAGTGATAAACGTAAAATAGATGGCGAATGTAACTTCGTAAGTTAATTAACCTGAAATTGGTATTTTCTAGCAGACGTTTGCTCCCTTCATTCTGCATTGGGAAAGTTTACTGTATTGTAGTGATATTAGATTGGAGTGATGGAGCAGATTTCCGTTGTGTGTGGACTGTGCCCTTCTTAAGAAAATATTAAAGAAACTTAGAAGAATCGCACAATGATGAAATACAAAAATCGGCTTGAGGAGAGTTTAAAGAGATTGTGTTATTCACTTATCAGTGGTATAGATACACTACACCGCAAGCAAAGGTACTTGTCAACACGACCTCGTGGTTCTGACACCAATAGTATTTTGTGTGAAAATCATTATCAAAATAGAACTATAACGTTATTACTTCTTCATACGATACTGGGCAGGCGAATCGCCTGCTACAAACTGAATGAGTGACGGAAATATTAACAGGTAGCGTGGCTGACGAGATATTGTTGTACCTCCTATTCACATAAACAAGAGATGGATTCTTGAGGAGCCAAGGATCTTTTACAAGGGCGTAGTCATTCCTTACCTCCGACCTGCACAGACTTATATTATGTATCACAATTGTTATTGCTAAGGCCTTGCCAACAGATAGAAATAGTTTTAATTACCTTTTAAAATATTTTCCGCCACTATCTGAAACGAAATTAAAAGAAGAATTTTGTATGGACTGGAAACTGACCTGAGATACAATAATTCCTACAATCACGAAAACTTCAAACAGGTCCACAACACCCTTGGGTGACCTTCATCAACATGACTGTAATGTTGCAATACAGTCTCTTGATTATGTGAATGTTGAAAACCTTCTGGTAACGCTCAACATTTTGGAATTTCAAATGTATTTAAAAAGCTATGACACTAACCAAATTGTCAGTACAAGTAACTGTACTGAGGGATGATGGATCGTACCTAAGTATCCAAAATAATGACACTGCTGAATTTGTCCAGAATTCGTGTTACTTTGGTGTATACATTTTATCAACTCTTTAATGATTCTGTATTAGTTTCTTTCTCAACGCAATATATGCTTCCCTTACTGTTTTACTTATCCCTTAGAGTCGCCGTGCTCCAGGCGGTAGCGCGTCTGACTACGAATCGGGCGGCCCAGGTTCAAATTCTGGCCAGGACACTGAAGCCTCTTCTGAGGTCAACTCAGCCTCCAATCAAATAGATACCATAATATCCTTAGTACTCTTAGGTACCTTGGGAAAGTAAAAGCGGTTGAACGTGGGACTGGACACCCTACCTCTTTTCGTGCAGTATAGGTATATGTGGAGCACTACCTCCACATCTCTGATGCGCCGTTTAAGGTGCGTGCGTTCCGCATAGGGCATACTTATAATCACTGGATGCAGTAAATTATCTATTTTTTATTCAGTTCAGTAAACTGACGGATACAGGAATTTCATACTATTCAATAATTTATATGAATATCACGTTTAGCTATAACAAACTTTTAACGGTATTCAAATACTGCTCACAAAACTTTGTGACACAACATTAACGTTTCGCTCTACCATTTCTTTGACCAGTGAACATGTTGGTTACCATACCGATAGAGATGAAATGATAGCTCAACAGTCAATTCCTTATTGATCACTTGCACTTTTTATCCAGGAAAGGTTCGTGCACTAATTCATTATGAATATGGAAGACATCAAAAGCCGATAAGATGTTGCTGCTGGAACCATGAAATTCCGAAGTACTGCATGAAAAAAAGAGCAAAAAGCACAGCTTATTGTTGCGCAAGATGTAACAATTATAAATATCTACATAAATATCTTTGATATATTCTTTCACTTGAAAATATGTAAGTAAAATACTTTCAAGGAAGGGCCACGGTTCTCAAACACACAAATTCTATTCACACCTAATACATCGCAAGTAACATAACGAGATATGTAGATTACCAAAATGTGCCGTGGCAAAGGGGCAGGGGAGCTAGGGGCTCCGGAATTTCGAATGTCACAAAAATGTATATAAAGGCAGAAGTAAGGTTTTAATGGAATATCTTGAAAACGGGAAAAGTAATCAAAATAAAACTTGAACAACATATAACTGACCACAAGTAGTAACAAAAAACATAAGCAGTGTTGCCAACGCAGAATAAAGTTACATTTTTTAAAAATAGCATTATATACCAATTAATGCACAGTGGAAATGTAGTGGTGATTGAAAAGAAAATAGTACAAGTTGGTTGCACAGTGCTACAAACTATGCAAGATATATCACACCAACACAAAGATTACAACACTATGGTACAAGTGTTTACAATGTTATTTTGTTTGTTACTAGTGCCTTTTAAATATATCTTACTTGACACATGGTTCCATTCAGTGGTGACAATGTTTTTACTATTCCCCAACCCTCGGTAGTATACGTGCTGATTAGCGTTTTTACTGTTATTCCAGATACCAGCATATTGGCCTGTGTCTCCACATATATTTTCTAGCCCGACAACTTTCAGCTCACATATCTTCCATAGTTTGCAACACTGTGCAACCAACTTGTACTATTTACTTTTCTATTGCCAGTACTTTTCCACTGTGTATTAATTGGTATACGATATAATGCCATTTAAAAAATGTAACTTTGTTCTACGTTGGCAACACTATTTCCTAGATGGCAACACTATTTCCTAGATGACAACACTGCTTATGTTTTTTTTACTACTTGTGGTCAGTTATATGTTGTTCAAGTTTTATTTGATTACTTTTTACGTTTTCAATATATTCCATTAAAACTTCACTGCCGGCTTTGTATACATTTTTTGTGACATTCGAAGTTCCAGAGCCTCTGGCTCCCCTGGACCATGGCACCTTAAATTTTGGTAATCTTCATATCTCGTTATTGTGCTTGCGATGCGTTAGGTGTGAATAGGATTTGTGTGTTTGAGAACCGTGACACTTCCTTGTCAGAAGGAGAGAACATAAGGGGACATATTAGTTGGATTTAACTTTTAGTATTCTCGAAATACAGCATACTGATTTTTAATTATTTTCTAGATACACAAACATAACGAAAATCAAGTCGGTATTACTCCGTGTCAAATATTACCCAAATCTTTCTTTTATCACTTGAGATAAGATAAAATCAATAGTATGGGTAGTGTTTATGGGCACTATGACTTATGCTTGTTGCAAACCACTAAACACGTAAGAGGTTGATACTGCAAAAGTAGGTTGATTCTTGAAAAAATATTTCTTGTCAAAACACGGCGAAATTCATCCTTCATGCTTTGCTTGAAAACGAGTTTTGTCAAAAGCTTCCTTCTTGGTTCTTCAACACTTCATCTTTTGTCATAAAGCTGAACACCCAGTTTTAAGTTTACACGCAATCTGCAGAGAGGTCTTTCGTGCAAATACAAAAAGCTATTTATTTGATGGTATGTAGCTATAAAATATAGCAAAGAACGTAAATATAAAATGAAAAGTTAGAGAGTACTATGTTATGAATCATAACCATGGTGATAAAACTTGAATGGGTAGTGGTGACCCAAGAATGATATTCAGTAGTTTCTGAGAGCTTAGCGTGGTCTAGTGAATGCACCAAACAATATTATATGCGGTTGACTTTTCTTCACTTGATTACGGATCATGCAAGTGAATATATCTAGGTATTTAGCATACAACTAAAAGCCCTCTTTCAAATCCGCTTAGTCTCTTTGCCTAAAAGTATTATAACTTAATGATAAAGGCATTCTAAATGTAGCTGTTACTTGAGGATATTTCAACGATACTTACAAAGTAATAGTTTACAAAATGTCTATTTACTCAAGTTTTGCAGTGTTTCACGCTTAAATGTTTTTTTTAGAATTAGAAAGTAAAAAGCGTCAGGTGTAATAAGGCATATAAGTTGTAATATGTCATAATTATAGAGAAAATTAAGTATGGCACTAGCATTAAAACCTTCATAAAATACTTTCTGTTAAAGCAAGTAACATTTAATAAATTGCTTGGGTTACAAGTTGCAAATCTTTTGTCTATTTGTCGTATTTAGCTTCTGTCTTACTTAGATACTTATTTGGGAATTGTATGCTATAAAATATTTCTTCTTTTACCAGTTAATATCTTGGATTTCGTTCACTGTTTAAAGTTGTTTCTTAAGTCGAAAATACATTTAATATCTGTGCACCAGGTAGAGAGTTTCTTCCAAAGGAAATCTTCGGTTTTGTTCAATTTGAAATAAAATCATGCTGGATTAAATATAACTTCAATAATGCTGTTTCCAAATTGGCCTTATTTTATTTCAAATTAAGTTTTATATGGTCTTTTCCACCCTCATTTTACATATAATATGAAATTTGCAAAGCTTGTGTATTGTTTTGGTATAGTTTTCTGTTAGTTACTTTATTAGTATCCCTCTTACTGTATACGATGCCTTCAACGGTATATTTAAAGCATTTTATAACATAATAGACAATTCACAAATTTATTGCTAAATACCATTTATAATCAATATATGATAAGAAGCGTAGTTTAATTGTGCATACTAGGAGCCTCAGTGGTCTAATTGCTAAGGTAGCTGATTTCGGATCATTACTGGAGACACAATTAAGTATAAGTCACGTTGCTGGCCAGGAATTCCCTCAGTTTTACTATGCAAATACTGGGATCACACTTGAACTATGACTCTCCTCGGTGATACACTCCCCCATTCTGCGATTGCAACAGAATGTGTCCCATGTAATCAATGACAGACAGATACATTAGATCCATGTGTGCAATTAGTGCAAAATCACAATCAAATTTTCAACTGGTTCTAAATGTCCAACTAGTAACGGAAAATATAGCATGGATGAAATAAAGAAGAAACAGATCATACGTTTACTACTCTCCACTTGTATTTTGGTGGAAACTGTCTGAGGAGACTGAAGCGGAGTAGCATACAAAGTACGGTTTCATTTAATTCAGGATAAATCTTTCCTTGCATTTCCTAAGCAATATGCGTTTTTGTGTGCATATATTTATCAAATAAACAAAGTAAATATACATCCATTTACGGATTAGCTAATACAAGTAAAAAGCAAACAAACGAGTATTTGCAAACGAAACTTCATACATTAACATAATGTAATTTATATCAGATTATACAATATCAAAAAATATTGATAGATGCTACTTGACTGTAGTACAAGTTTAATAGTTCATAGGTGTACTTAAAAGTTGTTATGCATAATTATACTTCATCATTTCTACTTACTGAAATTTCAATGCCACACTAGGAGGCTTGCAAATCATTCCAAAAAGAAAAGCTCTAACTTTTCCTTATTTTTTTCTGAAAGTAGGTCTACATTTAACCATTGTGCAAGATTATAATTAACTATTATCCTACGTGGGTTATTCTAACGAGCCTTGATTTCCTTCGTGGTATAGCCCAGCAATTAGGATTAAAAGAAAAATTGTTGTTACAGTAATTCATGTCATAATTTCGGAGCTTGTTAATGTAATCGTGGAAGGTAAAAGTAATACAATTTCTACATCAAAAATAAGAAAGACTACCGCAATAAGAAAGAAGCGAATTGAGAATGGAGTACGGGGGGATGATTTAGAGTCAAGCCCGCATTCGAACGGAGATATCTTTTCTCTATCAATAATTGTTTTTTATGTATAATCAATAGGCTAGGCATATTATAATAGTTTTAATTACTATTATGATTAAAGCGGCGGTTAAAATTGTGTATATTATCTATTTCATTTTATATTATTTTTTTAATTGGAAGTCAAATCTATTATTTATACTAAATAGATAGGTTAGCCTCCTCATCAGTAAATTGAAATATATAGAAATAATCATACTAGATCTACAAAATATCAGTATCATGCTGCTGCTTCAAATCCAAAGTGATGATTAGTGGAGAAATGATATATTATGAGCCGAAGTAAACATACTATTAAAAATGATGAACCAATCATTACATGTAGTCCGTGAAATTATGTTGCTATAAAGAAGGTATAATTCTAACTAACGTAGATTTATATCTTACCTTAAATCCGCCCTCATATTTCATATTACTAACATGATAATGAAAAAATGTAGGAAGACCTTCACCGGAATTATTTAATAAAAATAAGTATTTTGAATATAAACATTCCTATTCTTTCATTTCTCTGTACTGAAACTACTTAAACACACTCTACCAATTAGGCTATTGAATAAAAAACACTAACATTCTTCAGTCACGCTTAGCTTTATCCACTGGTAATTTGATATTACTGTTTAAATGTACCAAGCAACGTCTCTTGCCATGAAGATTATCTGTAATATACACAAATATCTTGGGATAGCTGGGAAACTATGATGAACAAGAATTAATCTACTAGCTAGCAGGTCGGTAGTTTATGTGAAGCTTTTTCTTGAAGATGGAGCTAAATCAAATATTTTTGATCTGATATTGGCAGTGGTAATATGGTCATTTGCAGTATTTCTAACACTCAAAGCATTTATCGCTTCTTAGGAAACATACGTTGTATTGAGATAAGATTTCTGCACCTCGTCTTAAAGTCTGTTACCTCTTCTTTCATTTAATATGTCTCACTCGGCACATCCGAAAGCTTTGGTAATTGAGTGTGTTCATATGAAACTAGTGCGAAGTGTTCGGATTTTCCCACTTCATAGGGAATTCCGACAATTTATTGAGCCACTTCCGACACCAAATAAAAACGCATATAAAAAGTTGACAATTACCATTATCTACTCAGTAACACTTAACGATGAATTGCCATAGCGTGTAGAAAAAGTATCAGACGGATTATCTTAATATGATTTTAAAGTGAATAAAATGTACAATAAATGTTATCGCATCGCTAGGTTTTCTCGTTGCCTCTAAGAACAAAAATTAAAATCATAGGGTGGAAGAACTCGATCAGAGTCAATTCAGATATTGATAATTTATGCAGAGTTTCATTATGAACACGTACACTCTGCCAGAGATTTTGTTTTCTGGATCCATTCCAGAAATTTCATATATATTTGTAAGTCCAAATCACAAAGAATTTCTGCAAAGTTCATTTCTTTTCTGATGGGAGCTCAAATTTAATTTTCCAGTAAATTTTGTTGTTTCTTTTCTTTTTCGTCTTTCGTCCGACAACATGTATGTTTCAGGAACGTGAAACGCTTTTGTAGATGTAGTAACCCTGCATCAAAAGCTGAAGCCAAGGTTTCTTTGGTTACAGAGTCTTTCAAAGTCATTCAGACGAAAATGTTTGCTATGATTAAATAAAGGAAGACATCTTAGTAATTGGCACAAATATTGTCACAAACATTTTTGCGAATAAGGTATAGAACTATACGATAGGTGAAAGTATCGGAAGTACCTCACAATGTAATGGCAGGACTGCCATAAAACGCCTAATATTAGAAATATATTATTTCTTGGACTCTGTAAATTGACTAAAGGAAATGAACTACCTGTGTACAGAAACATTTTTCACCTTATATGGTGTGCAATGACGTTGAGCTTCACTATCAACACTTGTTCATAATTACTAAATGTCTATGTACGTCACCATGGTTTAGTAAATTAACATCGTAGAGAATGGCCGTAAGTACTAATTAGATTAGTTCACTTTAAGTTGCTATTCATTAGAATATTTCACAAATAAAAAATACTTAAAACAGAATAGCATGTAAGGCTTGTTTTCTTTTCTCGAACTACCTGAAAATTAGAGCAAAAAATACATATTTATAAAAATGACATATTTTCACTCCGATCAAAGCTATGAAAGATTAGTTCCATTTAAGTAAGATCTCCTCAGAAAATTAGTATGGCATGAAAATAGACACAGAAAACTGACAACTACAAATGACATATAGTTGTTATCTAACGTCAACTATAAAGGGAACCAAGAAAGTTTTGTCGCTTTTTGTAGAGGTCAGTGTTCAATTGGCCCTCACACCGTGAGTCGAATGCGAATGGGGATCAGGGGAAGGTCAGTTGTTGGTGTGGGTATAGCCAACATACTACCTGGTTGTGGCAGTTCAGTTACACCGTGAACGTACGGAAGGACAGAGTGAACATAGCACCTCCACAGAGCGTCGTAAGGGCGTGTATGCTCTACGAGTTCAAACTGGGATCAAACGCCGGGGCGGAAGATATGCCAGGCCTTTGGTGAGGGTGTCGTGACTACGCTGACAGATCAGTGGTGGTTTACCAAGTTTAAGGACGATGACAAAACACTCTAAGACGCACGACGTGCAGGAAGACATGTACCAAATGAAGATCTTCAGGCAGCAATTGAGGCGAACAGTGGCCAGACATGTGAGGAACTGGGACTAAAATTCAGTGTGAGTGGAGAAACCATTCGGCAGCACCTCCGTCAACTTGGGAAGCACTACAAGTTTGGTCGATGGGTCCCATATGATTTGACTGCGGGCCAGAAGGTAACGCGAGCAGACACCTGTGTTTCTTTGCTGTCTCGTCTGAGGAAGGAGCCATTTCTGGACAGGGTGTTGACATGTGATGAGAAGTGGGTCCTGTACGAAGCTCCACGGCGCCGTCATCATTGGTTAGTATCCCATGAACCGGTTTCAAAACAGCCGAAACCAGCACTGCACCAGAAGAATGTCCTCCTGTGTGTTTGGTGGACTGCTCACGATATCGTGCATCGGGAACTGCTACCAGATGGTCAGAGCATCAATGCAACTGTGTACTGTCAGCAGTTGAGCCGTGTTTAAGAAAAACTCAAAACTCTGGAGCCAGCACTTCTGAATCGCAAAGGGATCCTCCTGTTACAGGACAACGCTAAGCCCCATTGGATGACCCGGGACACCATTCTACGTCTTCGATGGGAAACACTATTACATCCGCCATACTCCACCGTCCGATTTTCACCTGTTCCATTCCTTGGACAATCATCTTAGAGGACGCCATTTCAAATCCCTAGTAGAGGTGCAAAATGCACTTGATACCTTGTTCGCTTCACGCCCATAAAGTTCTACCGCGATGGAATCCATGGCCTTCCAGAACGTTTACAGAAGGTCGTCGATGCTGATGGGAATTATTTTTGATCTTCCAGGTACGTCTTAGGTGACATATCGATGTTCGAAGGTGGTGGGTGACAAAGCGACAGAACTTTCTTGCTTGCCTTTATAGATTAAAGAAATAGTTCTCTCCCTGAAGTATAATTCCAAGTCTCATCAGTTAAATGTAATTAAAACTGTCTTTTAAATATGATAAATATGACACTTCATATCACAGTTAATATGATTATTTGTTCTATAAAGTGCAGCATTTTTTGTTGTTTACATTGTTATGTAAGATATTCCATCGGAATAAGCAACATCATAAATGATCCTTTAAATAAAGTAATTCAGTTTAACCTTTAATTGTAGTTCCCTTTCTCAATCCATGAACTTTCCTAAAAGTTTCTGCTTCAGTACATATTGTTTTCATGTGTAAATTGCAAAAGAACAAACTATAGCCCATATGTACTCGCACAATCAAATGGCATAACGCCAAATATAAGTAACTTATTTTATCTTTATAGAAACAGCTGATCTTCATTTCATAGAAAAAAAAAGTAATATCGAGATACATAAAGTAGTTCATCAAAATCTAGTCATTTTATTAGTTGTGACGTCATTCATAGAATAGAAAACTATATAGAGAGATCACTCTTTTGTGTCATAATCCATAGATTAAGTACAGTATAGATATCAGTAAAATTATCTTTCCAAAACTAACTCACTCTCTTCAAAAAAAAAAAAAGCTATATCTTAAGTTCTCAACTATCCGTTCAGCAGCTTGTAATATCTCTTCTTGACAGTCCTTTAATAGCCAAAATGGTTTATGTTTTGCGAACATTGGAAATTGTAAATAATATCCGAAACCATTATAATATAAAACTTAATCTAGATCATCCAGTGTTTTCTCAGGAGACATGTTATTAGTAGTTGAATTCATTGCTGTCTCCGTTGCTTCGGCTATAGATATTTGGAACGATTCTACCTCTTTCGTGCTATCTTGAATCTGTTGTCGGGTATCTTGCAAGTCCTCTGATTCTATATTAACACCTACCTGAGTAACCACCTTTAATCTATCTTTATGTTCCTTTTTAATCTTAATACCTGCCTAATCTCTTACCTAAGTTTTTTTTGTAAGTCAAATTGATTCTTAGTTAAAATTCTGACGTTTTCTTGAAGTGTGGAAATTGATTGTATTAATGATGTCATATCATGAGATATATTATTTGTAGTCCCTTTTGTTGTTTCTCCATTACTAAATCTAGACTAATAATACCTTAAAACATAACTTCTCTTCTCTGCCTTTGTTGTTTTCTAGTTGTACTTTCTTGGTTCGTAATATGTTCCCGTTAGTTATTTGTATCTCCAATTGTAACATATTGTGTCTAATGCGGATCGACCAAGTATGGGCTATGGCGTACCAAGTATGATAATTAGTCAGTAACCAAGTTACATGATAAATCGTATTCTTAAAATTAGAAGATAAACTCACTTGTCCTATGATAACAACCTGATTGTTTGTAATGTCTCTCACTATAGGTATATCCTTAGATTCCTCAATTTCCATAATCATAATTATAACTTATTCATTATATTGTGACTTGCACCTGTATCAATTAAAGCATCAAATAATATTTGATGTGATCTTAAGGTAAACGACAATGCTGGTGATAGTGTTTTAATCTCGTTGGAAACTATCGTAGCAATCCAAAAATCGTCTAACCCTATACCACATTGTATGTTGTTAACTGTTTCATTTGGTGTTTCCGGTTCTATGGATTAAACTGTTCTAGAAAAAGATTTTGAAGATCCTCTATTATTAAATTTAGTGTTAGAACATCGGATCTTAAAATGCCTTTGTTCTCCACATTTTAAACATTTTTGTTTAATCGCTGGACACGCGTCCCTAAGGTGATTACGTACGCAATATTTGCAATTATTAATTTACCTCCATTGGTATCCTTTCTAGAAGAATTACATTTTGAGACTGACGGAAAATTCTTTTTGTCTACTAGAAAATACATAACCGTCTTTTTCGATACTCGTGTTGTACCGCCACATATATTGCTTTGTCCACTTCCAAATCACAATAGACAATAAACGTTTCCGTAAATTATTATCATGGATACAACAAATAATTTGATTAGTTAACACTTAATTAAGAAAACTATCCAATTTACTCGTATTTGCAACTTTTAATATGTTCTATATACTCTTTAACATTGTTGTTCAGTCATACGGTGAAAAACGAATCTATTATTTCTGAAATTTTGAGTAAGCTTGTACAGTTTGAGTAACTACTTCTGAAGTTCTTCAAAAGATAAGTCCGTTATTAATTTTGAACTGCAATCTTGTTGCATTCGTTCAAAAACTGTACTATCAATAGATGTTAATAAAAGTGCTGCTTTTTTTCCTCCTTGACATCATATTCCTTGCAATGTAAAATAAACCTTGCTAGGTAACTTTCGACATGATCTATATCCCTATCAAATGTTTGGTATGCAAACATCGACATAGTCATGTTCATCAGTATTCAATCATGTGCGTATACTGTATCAAATCCACGTTAATAGGTGAGTTCGATCTGTCCATTAATCGTCGCCAATTTAATAAATGTCTATGCACGTCACCATCGTTTAGTAAATTAACTTCGCAGAGAATGGCCGTAATTACTAATTAGATTAGTTTACTTTAAGTTGCTATTCATTAGATTATTTCACTAACAAAAAGACTTAAAACAGTGTAGTATGCAAGGCTTGTTATTTTCTTTTCTCGAACTACCAGAAAATTAGAGAAAAATATTTAGATTCAACACAATTACACACATTACTAGAAGTTTCCTATTTCAGAGAAGTGTGTTAATCTAATTTCAGAACAGTAGATTAATTTAGTGTCTTGAAGAGTATAAAATATCTATTTATATATAAGGTTAGTTTTCATTAGATCGTATCAGTTCAAATATATATATTTTCACTCCGATCAGAGCTATAAAGATTAGTTCTATTTAAGTAAGATCTCTTCAGAAAATTAGTATGGCATGCAAATAGACACAGAAAGCTGAAAACTACAAATGACATATAGTTGTTATCAACCACCAAGTAGATTGAAGATATAGTTCTCCCCTTGAAGTATAATTCCAAGTCTCATCGGTTAAATGTAATTAACTTACTTCATCTTTAAAGAAACAGCTGAACTTCATTTCATAGAAGAAAAAAAGTAATATCGAGATACATAAATTCAGAATCTAGTGATTTTATTAGTTGTGACGTCATTCATAGAATAAGAAACTGTATAGAGAGCTCACTCTTTTGTGTCATAATCCATAGATTAAGTAAAGTAGAGATGTCAGTAAAATTATCTTTTGAACCATAATGACTTAAGAACGAAAACTTCTATTTTAGAACAGGTTAATTTTATTCACGTTTGCTGGATAATTTGTCTTTCAAATCTGATTGTGGTCCTTCACAAATACAAAACAGAAACTCAGTGCAGAGATTCAGTACACTGTGAAGTCTCTTCCTCGACTATTGCTTATAAAACGAGCTGAATATTGTGAAATTTACAGGGTTGCAAGCTCAGAAGTTCGGTATGCTCCAAATGACGATAATTATTTCAACTTATAGTTTTCTGTTCCACAAAAAGGAAACGATTTCGAAAATATTGATTTTATTACAAACACGGTTAGTGTTATCAGTTTTAAGAGGTTAAGACATGCAGACGTCATAGAAAGCAGAAATTTGGGGAACCTATGCGTGCAAGATACAAGATGGAAAGGGATTACGGCACGATAGCAAAGAGGCGGCTGTAAATCGATGTATAATGGAGTAAATTTTTCGTGGAAGAAACGGCGTAGCGGTTGTTCTTTCAAGAAATCTGAAAGACAGTGTAGTAAGTGTGAATTGAAAGAGCGACAGAGTGATGAGTATCAGGATATGTATGCATGGATAAAATGATCAATGTAGTTTCTGCGTATGTTCCAAAGTCGGCTCGGAGGGTGGAGGAAATATAGAATTCTGAGAGCATTTGGACCATTAATTTCGTTGTGTACCCACAGAGTAAAGAGTAATTGTGGACGGTGACTTGAATGGACATTTTGACAGAAGGAGAGAAAGTATTGTGAAGATTCAGCGTGGCTGGGATGTGGGAGATAGAAACAAAGAAGGAGAAAGAGTAATATATTTCGCAACGGCATTTGATCTGGTGATTTGCAATATATTTTCCAGAAGAAGAAGCTTCTTTTAACGTACTAGTGGAAGAGAAAGTAAAATCGATTTCATCTTGTGCCGAAGGTAACATCTTTAAGAAATTAATAACTACAAAGTAATAAATGGTGAAAGCGTGACCCCGCCACACAGAGTTGTGGCTGGGAGTTTTCAAGTAGAAATAATAGGAGGCCGTGAAATGGAGAGCCCAAAATTAGATGGTGTAGAATGGAAAAGGAGAAACTAAGAAAATTGTTCACAGAAGAGGTTATAGAAAGAACAAATCTACCAGAAGAGAATGGGAAAAATGGTGGGATGTAAAATGTAGGATCATACTAACAACATCAGAGAAGACTCGTGTAGAACTTCCTGAAAGAGCTCCCAACCTGCAGAAAAAGAGACATGGTGTTAGAATGAGGAAGTGCAAGAAGGTATCAAAACGAAGAAAAATGCTAAAACTAGATGGGATGCTTCAGAGACAGAGTATCTTCAAAGCTGCTAATAAGGAAGCAAAGAAGGCAGTGGCTAGAGGAAAAACACAAGCCTGGGGTGAACTGTATGACGAACCTGAAACACCAGGTGGAGTGAAGAAGCTATACAGGTTAGGAGAAAGCAGAGACAAGACAACAAAGGATATTTTTTTCCCATATTAGACAAATTAAGGATGACCAAGGATTATTGCTTACCGATGAGGACAGAATCAAAGAGATATGGGCTGGATACTTCGAAACGCAACTAAATAAAGAAAATCCGAGGAAAGTTCTTAGCAATCGAACACCAAATCTTGGACCAACACCAAGAATAAGCCGGGAAGAAGTAGAGAAAGCATTAAATAAAATGGAAACAGGAAAAGCTACAGGTCTGATTGCATACCACTAGAAACGATGAAGAGTTTGGGACCTGAACGTATAGACACCGCAAGGGATTTGATGCGAAAACGTATGAACAGGGAAAATTTGCCGACTCAATGGAGGGATAGTGTTTATATACCAATTTTAAAGGGGAAGGGAGATATACAAGATTGTGGAAACTATAGATGAATGAAACTAATGATACATATGATGAAGATTTGGGAGATAAATGTAGAAGGATGATTACTAGAAGAAACTACAATCGGGGAAAAAAATGGATTTATGCCAGGAAAAAGTACAACGGATGCAACTTTTATATTACGACAAACTACGGAAAAGATTCAAGGATTGCATATGGTCTTTATTGATTTGGAGAGTATCACGCCAGGTAGTATGGAGATATTTGAGGGAGAACGGAGTGCCAGATAAATATGTACGGATAATCCAAGAGATGTATAGAAAATCTAGAACTCAGGTCAGAAGTAGTGTGAGTTTAACACGCCAAATCCCTCTGATGATTTGATTACATCAGGGTTCAGCCTTAAGGCTGTACCTCTTCAACGTAGTCATAAACGCTATAACTCAGGATGTGAGAGATGAAGTCCCCTTATGATGTAATCGGGCAGAACTTGAAAGGGAAGTAGAGAGTTGGAGGAAGTGTCTGTAATGGAGAGGCCTAGAGATTAGTAGAAAGAAAACGGAGTATCTTGAGTTTAACTTAGAAGTAAAGGGAGAAGTGACATTGCAACAAGAACGAATAAAGCGAAAAGTTTTAAATATTTAGGTTCATCTGTTAGGAATGGTGATTTGGACTCAGAAATAACACACAGAATACAATAATGATGATGAAATTGGAAGAAGGTATGTGCCATTCTCTGCGACTGCAGAATCAGACCTGAAGATTAAAGGGATTGTTTAGAAAGCAGTGGGTAAGTCAGCAATAATATACGGAGCAGAAACATGACCAATAAGGAAAACACAAGAAAAGAGATTAGATGTTACATAAATGAGAATGCTACGTTAGGATGTGTGGGGTAACAAGAAGTGACAGAGTGAGAAGTGTGAGAGTAAGACGAACAACCAAGATTGTAGAGATTTCGAACAAGATACAAAAAGAAGA
>JAGDQP010017729.1:3468-35029 GCA_022664845.1 Lepisma saccharinum | reverse complement strand
AAATACGTTATAATTCGAATTTATACGGGGGTGCTTTGGTTTTGTTTATAATAAAACCATTACTTAATATTTTACGTTATTAGGCTAGGAATTGTTAGGTTACAATCTACCTTTGATTTCAGTGGATGGAAAATACTATTTTTAAGTAAAATCTTTCACTCTAGCTAATGATTCTTTGTTTGTTTGTTTGTTTCTCTTCCGAGGAAGTGTTTTAACTACTCCTTCCCTGCAACACAATTATGCAGAGAAAATGGTTGATCTAAATTACTTCTGATAGTTAACTGATAGGGAGATAGACAAACATTTTAAATTATGTTTTCGAATTCAAAAAAGAAAAATCATCTATCATAACTTTGTCATATAGTTATTATTAGGAAAGAAATTAAACAGGCGTTGGAAAAATGTAATGAATATTTAGGTCCTTTGGGGCGAGAGGGGAAAGACTGAAATACGAAGTCGAGTAACTCTTTGCGGGACCTGTAACCTTATTTCGGGTAATAATTTTTCTGAGTGAATTTTACTATGTATTAGTTTGTGTGGAAATCATAATAGAAAATTAACTCTAATTCTCATTCAGTGCGCAAGTACAGAGAATAAAATTATCTAGCATTGGGTCTTAGGTCGCCCTGTGTGATTGATGAAGTCCATAATTGACGTATTATTAGGATTAAAGTGTTGCTCCATAGTGTAGTAGCTAAAGCATCGGATAATAAATCACAACGTTGCAGGTTCGAATCCATCCACAGATACGTGGAAAAATGTTCGATCATAAATGAAGACGTGAGAGTAAAACATGTCATTGAATAAAGGCATAATGTAATCAAGGTCCAGTTTTTTTAAAACTACTGTAAAAATACGCATAATTCGGTTTACGAAAATAGTAAATTTCCTCAGTATGTAACTTGGTACTATTTTGAGTGCATACAACTGAAAAATAAGTTGGGCTAACATTGGGCCACTTGTACATTGGAATTACCATATACTTTGCTCTATGTTGAACTTCGCTTTTAGGGCCAACGTTATCGCTAACGATAAGGCTAGCGGCCAACGACCAAATAGTACGTAGGCCGAACAGTACTGAGAAACGTTAATCTAACGTTAAAACGTACAATCAGATTTTTAATGGTATAACAAGAATTTGCTACTTGGGGTACACACGATTTTGTTTCATATTTGTTGTTACTAATACAATTTGCAATATAATTACTAAATGAAAATTTCTATATTACTATTGAGTTGATCCTTTATAATGCGGCCCTCGCTCTCTTCCTGATTAGTCAATTTGGCCAGCTGCCAGAAAAGGTTGGAGACCTCTGGAGTAGACTATAACGTTTTTTCCGAATGATGATTGAATTAGCTGTTTGGGAAGATTGCTCGTTAGTATTCACAGTGTAATGTAAATATTATACTTGTTAATAATTGCTCTGGGATAAATAGCTACTACTTAACTATGATATATGCAGCAAACGCAAGTTTGCTGTAAGATTAGAAATTATGTTTTACAACTGTAAGTAATGCTTTTGTTACAGTACTTCACAAATCTGCTTTATGTGATCAATAGTGCAAAAAATACAGTAGAGGTATAGAATGAGTGAAGACAATACACGATCAGGAAAGTCGAAATAATATATTGCATTATGCTAGAATAATAACTTCCATGGGGAAGCAGAGGCTGGGGGAGGCGGGCAATCTTCCTCCACTCACCACCTCCACCCTCTTAGCATGGAACCATTGAGGAAGGACACAAACTCTATAGAATTAGCAATTTTTCGAAAGGGATTCTCAGAAACCTGTCGAGAACGTGTTTCATTCAAGCGGTATACACATACTTATTCAGACATTCGCTTCTCCAACTTCCCACCCCTTCCACTGCCAGGCTTGGAGTGGGGCGTGGCTTACCATCATCAAACCTTTTAGAGGTGGA
This sequence comes from Lepisma saccharinum, assembly GCA_022664845.1. Taxonomy (NCBI): domain Eukaryota; kingdom Metazoa; phylum Arthropoda; class Insecta; order Zygentoma; family Lepismatidae; genus Lepisma; species Lepisma saccharinum. Next base: position 33,105 of record JAGDQP010017729.1, on the reverse strand, counting down.
CTAGAATTTCTATATAAAATGTTATTTTTTTATTGGTGTATCGGATATATTTGCAACTAAAATTATTAGAATAGTTTCTTCACAAGAAATAAAACAAAAAAGTTGGTTTTTCTAGCGTAATTGGTTGCAAATTTAGACATATTGTAATTTGGAGAAAAAAATAATTTTATTTATTTTTTAATAATTTATTTCTGAAAAACTAGGAGACAAATGTACGTTCCAAGTATTTCAACCCGTGCATACACTTCTTATAATACTCCAAAACTTTTCTTTTCTATTAAAGATATCCAGTTCTTTAAAAGATGAAGATATTCGGTAGCAATTTTCTGTCCATAAGCACCAATAGTAAACTTTCTAGCGCTGAGAGAAGTACAAGACCCCGTTAACAATGATTTGCATGGAAACAGTTTCTGATCTTATGCTACGTTATTATATTATAACCTTGAATGAAAGAGCAAACGATTCAATGAAATTACAACGAAATACTTTTTTATGTTAAGTTAGTTTCTTTACATGTCATCTTGAAGGAAAAACAAAAGCGAGTCAACGAAATTCATATGCCCATACTTCTTTCTTATGCAGTGCTGGAATGCATAACCTTACAGGGGCAAAAATCAGGCATCCCTTATACTGTGGTGATGGAATGCATAACCTCCCAGGTTCAAAGCTCACCCAAAGGAAAAGTCAAAATCGTCACCGAAATTTATAAGTACAAAGTGGACAGATAAATTTCCGTGACTCGATTTTGGCTTTTCCTTTGGGTGAGCTTTGAACCTGAGAAGTTATGCATTCCAGCGCTACAGTATAAGGGATGCCTGATTTTTGCCCCTGTAAGGTTATGCATTCCAGAACTCCATAAGAAAGAAGTGTGGGCATATGAATTTCGTTGACTCGCTTTGGTTTTTCCTTCAAGATGACATGTAAAGAAACTAACCTACCATGAAAAAGTATTGCGTTAAATTTCACTGAATCGTTTCCTCTTTCATTCAAGGTTATAATATATAACGTAGGCTAAGATCAGAAACTGTTTCCATACAAATCATTGTTAATAAAAGAAAATAGTTTGCGTTCTTGTATCTGTTTCATTTGAAGGTTGTGTTATTGTTTGCAAATGCATTTTCTAAGTATACATTTTTTTCTTTGAGAAACTTTCTAAAAAGTATGCTAGCTTGTACATTTCATAGTTACAGCTTTTGTTATCAAAAGGAATGAAACCATTTTGTTTTTTGTACTCGATAGTCTATTGTCGCATGTAATTGTTTTCTGAACAGCTTATTTTTTTAGTTAGAACTTATTTTTCAGTTCAACAGAATTTTGTATTTTAAACTAAAAAACATTTTTTGTTTCCTTTGTTGGATAAGAATTTTTCTAAAACGTTTTATGACAGAATACTTGTAGAAAAACTTTTCTGCATAAAAAAAGTTTTGATTTTACATTGCATGTCTAAAATTATTTTGTAGATCACAAAAAAATTTTTGTTCTACTACATGTCAATCTTCTTTCTAAAAAGTTCTCTTACAATGTAAATGAAATCTTTTTGGTACAATGTAACTTTATTTTGAAAATAATTTTGCACATCAAGAATATCTCATCAAGAATAAGTTTTCTCACATTCTATGTCACCCTTTTGTTTAAAAAGTTTTTTCACAATGTAACTTGATTTTTAAAATTCTGTGCGTGTGTCAAGAAAAAGTTTTTGTGTTGCGCTATATGTTAAAATTTATTGTTACATTACATGATTCTTTTTTGTTTCCGTAATAGTAATTGATACATTTGTTGTGCTAATTTTTCTTTGTTGGTGTTAAGTTTTTTGTTTTCATATTCTGCAGTATCAACTTAAAATGATACATTAGACAATCGCGAAAGAACTTATCGTTAATTGTTTCCGAAAACTAAAGTGCTTTTTGTTATCAGTTACTTTCAGCTTACCCTTTGTAATAGTGAATCTAAGTTTCCCGTAACTGTTGTATGCAAAATCTAAAAATCGATACGAGAAATATCAGTGTGACTGATATTGAATGGAGCGGTCATTCTACCTATGAACTTTAGTATAGCAACGTCCCATGAAGTATTTTCTTAAATAATTTTATTAGATGACATCCTTGCATAGCTGTTCTGCACATTACGCCTTTTGCTAAAATGTTACAGCTTTTTAAAAATGATTGTGATATAACTATCATTAAATGTATTTGCAAAGCTGTTTGTACTCATCTTTTGATGTACGAAGCTTTCGGTTTTACTGATCTGAAAAGTTTGTTTAAAATTATATTGCTTATATATATATTGCATATTAGAGAAATGTAAAATTAAGTTTCACGCATTAATAAATTTACATATACATGGTTTAGTTTGTGATCGCACTTTTCTTTGGCATTTCTTTGACGATAAAAATATTTGTTGAAACATTATTAAATTTTCATGCACAATGATCTGTAATTCCAAGAGATTATTCTAATACTTCGTTACCATTACGCAATAAAAGTGTTTTTTCGTTTTAAAATCTTTCTCACACTGCAAGTAAAGAAGAAAAGACTAAATATAGGACAAAACTCGTAAGCTGATTCTGATTTTTATTCTAAGGGGATAGAGAGAAAATATAATTTATAGACATTCGTCTCCTTACATAACAAATTGTTATTCACATGTAAAGAAAAATCAATTTTGAATTTTCTTTACTGAAAATCTCAGATTGCAAATTATATAGAAGATGCATTGTCTTTCCACAATTGGTTGCTTTGTTTTTTCTTGCGTAACGTCTTTCCAAAATTAATTTCACAGTTTTATCATTTTTGTAGTTTAACTAAACAAATATTTGGATTGACTGTGAATGAATGGTAGTGTTCGAGTAGCATTCGACACGCCGTAAGTTTAATTGCAACGACCAAAAATTCCTTACTGCTTTTAAATGCAATTACGTCCTGCAAATGCAAAAATAACACCATCAACATACACTCTGGCCATCAGCTTCAACAATCCTTTCCCCTTATCGTGTCACCCCTTAGTGTCTATGAAGACAAAAAAAATTGTGATTCCTATTATTGTGTGATTCTGTATTAATACTACAACTTCCTTCATATTAAAACTAGTTCGGTTTATTCTGAAACAGTATATGCATATGCTACATTTAGTAAAATTAATAATAGTTTGTTTTGCTGTGACAGTTGTACAAAATATTGGACAAACAACACATATTTCGATTTAATGTTTGCACCCACAAATACAAAATATTTTTAAATTATATCTAAACATAATAACAACGATAAAAGGTCTCGCTTAATTAGACGAGAAATTACCGTACGATATCAGCATCATCAGATTTCAGATGCTACAGTATATGTCAAGAATTTTGTTTTCATTTGTGATACGATTACAATAAATCTTACTGTTTAATTTGGACCCTATGTTTTCTGTTTCCATTAGCATTTTAGATTGCAATGGTGATTTACTGAAATTTCCAATGCAAGTCTGAATGTATACAAAGTGTGAAGATGTCTGTAATATTAATAAAAAGGAATTTGTGTATCATAATTTAGCATTATTAAATGCTGATGTTGCTTCTAGAGTCCATATTACCAGTACGTATACTAGACTTTAGTTTTGAAACACAATAAACAATTCCCTAACAAAATAAAAGTTTGTTCTTTGGTCTTCAACTAAAATGCAAACGCTTGGATTAAATAATCAAAAACCCACTTTCATTAACGTTTACAGATATAAAAAGTATTATATGCTTTTTGTCTGTCATTCAATTATTTTATTATGTATTAAATCGAGTAGTTTAAACACTACAAAAACAGTTACAATAATTTTCTAATAATTATACGCAAAAATTTCATTTCTATAACATTTAACCTATCAAGTTCAAATGTTATGTGAATCAAACAAAATTTAATATGCCAACCTGAGCTTAAAGGCTACAAATAATATTCAAAATTAAAACACAGTATTATAAATACTGCATACCTCATCATAATTCTGAAAGCACATAAAAATAAAACGCGTAAATGTTTCACCTTACTATTTATTTTTTAAAACCCATTACTTAGGTTTCGTTCACTAAGAAAAGGTATTTTCCAATTCACTTAGATGTCTTTTCACATTCAAGTAGTATTTTTTCTACAAAAGCTACAGTTTTATGTTACGTCTAATGTTCTTTTTAGTCTCACAGTTTGTGTTAAATTTGATTTTGTTTGTGCAGTAATAATTAATACACTGCCATTGCACAAAATTACACAGTTCACATAGAATATTATTATACAGTTTTATTCATTAGGTTTTACTTTTGCTTGCAGGATTTCACGCACATTGTCCAAATGGATGTTTTCCTGTTCCGCCAAACACAGATGAAACGGAATAAAGTTAATTCTGGTATAAGAACGAAACTTATTAAAGAGTTCATAAAGCGCGTGAACAGAATCTGGATTCGTTAGTATGTGCGGCAATATTCGTTGTTTTCAAATTTTCCGCAAGTACGCACGTCTTTTGCTTTCACAAACATGTATTAACACCAGATACACCTAAGATTGTTTTGTCAAAGTCCTTTAGCATTTCTTCCAAACATTCAAAATCTATAAAGTCGGACTTACACCAACATCGATCTTCTTTCGTAATCACTTTAGCGTAACGTGATCCATGCATGGTTACTCATGTATTTACTACTAGTATTTCTTATAAGTTAACTGTCATTAACGTTTTCGCACAATACTCACACCTCAATTATACCAGACTCTTTAGAGCAATAACTTTTCACATAGAGGTTCCATAGAATATCCAACCATTGCCAGGGTTAATCCTTGAGAAAAAAATTAATCTATTGGAGTTTAGGATATCATAACTCAACTTGGGTTCACCCAGTGGGAAAATTTCTAACCTATCGTATTTCATATTTATGTACAACCATAGGTAACACAAATACTGTTCATGTTATCGACGCGTTCTTCTTTCAAAACCAAATATCGAATACCTACAAGGTACATAAGTTCCACCTATATTTCTATGTACATACACATAGTCTTTTGCCATACTGCGCATGATTGTTATTATGCAAACCACTAATGCATGTTTTTATCCACCATATAATCGTCTTAAATCTACATTCCATCTTTCTTCACACTAAAATCATTCCTTATGTGCAGCAAAAATATCTTTAACAAGTAACACTTTCTGAACTTCAGTCGGTTTACGTTCCAGTACATTTCTTAGTCCCACTTCAAATATACCAATTGTATAGTCTTTGCAATTATTATGTTTCACTTCATACACATTATATAAAGCCTTAAAATTAATAGGCTCAAATACACTACACCACATTCGATCATTAAGCAAATATTCACGTTCTATTTCATTCCAGCCAAATCCCATTCAAGCATGAGCACCTTCTTGTTGTACACATCCACCACAAATTAGCGGAAACCGAACATAATTTGCAGTTTCCATGGCTTCAAATATACAACTTTCCTCAATTATGTTTCGTTCACATGCACATATTGTTTTTCTTTCACTTTTCTCTTTGCTATCACGTCCACTATCCATTTCATCAAATTAATTTTGTTGGTCTACTAATTTACTAAGAATATTTATGTCTTCCTGAATATCATCATGACTTTGCAATTTGCACGCGACATCTCCACTTTTAACTATCGTATCCATTTGCGCCGATTCCCTTTCCACCTTCTTCTGTTTTGGTAATATGTATATTTCGATACATGTTGATGAAGTACAAGAGATCTCCGTTCCAGGTTTTGTGTCTGTATTTACACACAGGGGGTACATACTGGTAACCGTTGGCTCTAATAGGGATGGAATGTCTGGTCTTTTTTCTATATCCATTTCACCAAATTTACTTTTCACCTCATTTCATCTAGGAGACATACACATTCTTGAAAAACAGGGAGCCTCCATTCCAAGTTTTGTGTATGTATTTTCATATTGGGAGTACATATTGGTAACACTTGGCTTTAATAGGGATGGATTGGCTGGTCTTTCTTCAATATCCATTTCAGCAAATTCACTTTTCGTTAAGAAATGTACACTGCTCTTGAAGGGCACAACATTTAAAGCGTTTTTCACAGTCACATAAGGAAAGAGTGACTGTGACCGTTTCCTAGCATTTGATAAAGTTTCAACAAAAAGTTCTACTTCCTTCACTACATCTGAAAAGGTGTCACTGGACCAACTATCTTATTTACCCCAGGAATCCATTATAAATGAACAAAGTTGATATCGTCACCAAAAAACAACTCTGTTCAAATCCTTAATTTCTTCAATTAAATACACGTAATACTGCACACCAAAATCCCGATACAGTCTTTTCAGTCTTATACTGTTTATGCAATTTCTTCCAAACTATAGACCAACACCACCAACACAGCTTCTAATCACACTAACTTTAAAACAACACAAACAATCATAAGGCTTATACAACAATATTTTTTGTGCCCAAAAACAGTCATTTGAAAACACATCTGCGCAAATCACATCTCTAAATTTCATTTCTTTCATCTACGTCATTTCATTCAAATTCACTACACTTTTCGTCTTAAAAATGATATTTATAACATCATGATTTCTCATGGGTCTGTTATTACCTATAAAGTTTACACATTATTTAACCACTACTTAAAAGTACTTCTCCCCCATTTTCTTCCTTAAAGACACCAAGTAAAACAATCACAAATCTAGTGTATTATTCACAAAGGTGCATGTAATTTCTCCAAGTACCCATCATTTCAAATTTTTTATATATATATATATATATATAAATATATACACAAAAACTTTGATAGTGTAATGATATTATCGGAATGCATCTCTAAAAATATTTCATAAATTTCCTTACAAGTACAGTAAAGTTAACCTACACAATTTCTACCTTGGATTCCTTACAAATGTCAATGCAATTGTGCTAAGCTGTGTCCATAGGACTATCATTATAGCATCCTATATACATGCTAGTGGCAATGCCAATTTCCAATGTTCTAAGATGCTTATTATACAATCACGACTAACTTTTAGTACAACATTCACAAACTACCAATATGTACAGTTTCATCAGCACCTAGGTTCGAGTTCCCTTGTTGACCATCTTAATAAAATTTGTTCACTAATCACAATGTGTTGTTTCATTATCAGTTTGTCCAATAAAATATAAGCAAAGACAAATGTTTTAAAGCACATTTGCACAACTCAAATACGATAAATGTTCCATGAATAACGTATTTCTTTAATTCATTCGCGTTGACAGCAATATCCATACTTAGATATCTTATATCTTAGATAATATTTTATCTAGCACAACCAGTGGCTACTTTTCTAAACTTTTGTTATATTTTCTTAATCTACTAGTCAAAATATATCTTTATACCACATTTCAGGTTTCTATCTTAACCAGTATGGAAAATGGTTCTTTCGTCCGCAATATTTGTATAAAGATGGCGTTTTTTAAAAAATCCTACATTTTCGTACTCTACTCGTCAGAATACATTCTTATACCAAATTTCAGGTTTTATATCTTAAACGGTATGGAAAATGGTTCTTTCGTCCGCCATATCTGTTTAATGATGGCGACTATTCAGAAAAATTCTTATATTTTCATAATCTACTCGTCAAAATACATCTTTATACCAAATTCCAGCGTTCTATCTTAAACGATATGGAAAATGGCCTTTTCGTCCGCCATATTTGTTTTTAAATGACGACTTTTCAAACAATTTCTTATATGTTTGTAATTCTTTTGTACTGATCAACGTTTCTACCAAGTTTCAAGTTTCTATTCTTAGCCGCTTAGGCTCTGTATTCCATCAAAAAATAATTTCGGTGGCCATATTTGTTAAAGATGGCGACATTCGTAAAATTTTCTCATATGTTTGCAATTTCTTTGTACTAATATATGTTTGTCAAGTTTTGTGTTTCTATTCTTAGCCATTTAGGTTCTGTATTCCTTCAAAAAATAATTTCGGTGGCCATATCTGTTAAAGATGGCTACATTTGTACCATTTTCTCATATGTTTGCAATTTATTTGTACAAATATATGTTTCGGTCAAGTTTTGTGTTTCTTAGCCATTTAGGTTCTGTATTTATTCAAAAAATCATTTCGGTGGCCATATTTGTTTCAAGATGGCGACTTTTGAAACATTTCCTTATATTTGTAGTCTAATAATGACAATACGTCTTCACATAAAATTTCAGTTCTGTAACTCAAACGATGTGCAAAATAAATTTTATGTCGTCCATATTAATTATAAAATGGCAACTTTTAACAAATAAACAAAAGGTAAAACCAAAATAAGTGTATTTCCTAGCTTCAAAACCAGTATACACAACATTCACGTTTCGTCATGAGGATTACGTAGTAAATCCAAATTTTCTCAAATTTACCCAAGCTTTCGGAAGCTTTTCAGTTCCAGTTTAGTCAATATCACATTTTATTCAGTACAATATCTTCTTGTTTTTTGTCTGTTTTCTTATATCTTACTACCAAATCATATTCAACACTTGTGCAATTTACCAGCGCTTTCGGAAGCTTTTCTACGCAAATTTAGTCTAATTACATTTTAATTAGCACAATAGATTCTTGTTTGTGTCTCAATTATTGTATATGTCAATACCAACTTATATTCAACGATTGTGCTTGTGTTCGCTACCTTTCTGTAATTTACCAAAACTTTCGGGAGCTTTTCTACACAAATTTAGTCAAATTACATTTTAATCAGTACAATAGATTCTTGTTTCTGTCTCAATTCTTGTATATGTCAATACCGACTTATATTCAACGATTCTGCTTGCGTTCATTATCTTCCTGTAATTTTCCAACGCTTTCGGAATCTTTCCTATGCAAATTTAGTCAAATTATATTTTAATCAGTACAATAGATTCTTTTATCTGTGTCAGTTTCTGCATATCTCACTAACAAGTTATATTCAACACTTGTGCAATTTAATAACGCTCTCGGAAGCTTTTCAGTACAGTTTCCATCAATATTACATTTTATTATGCAAAATCAGTGTTTATATTTCTGTATACCTCAATACCAACTTATATTCAACGATTCTGGTTGTGTTCCTTACCTTTCTGCAATTTACCAACGCTTTCGGGAGCTTTTCTATGCAAATTTGGTAAAATTACATTTTAATCAGTACAATAGATTCTTGTTTCTGTCTCAATTCTTGTATATGTCAATATCAACTTATATTCAACGATTCTCCTCGTTGTGCATTATCTTTCGTTAATTTACCAAGGAATTTGGAAACGTTTCAGTATAATTCACATCAATGTCACATTTTATTATGCAAAATAATGTTTATAATTCTCTCAATGAAACACCAGCCCGAACCAAAGTTATATGAAACAATTTTACTAACAAAAATTGTTCCTAGATCTTTTTAATATTCACGAGTACTTCAAGTTTTATTACATCGTGTCTCATTGTCATCATTAAACATTTTATTATTCTGTTTCTTTTAATTATTCATTTATGTTCTTCAAGTTGCAATATCAGAAACTTCTGAGTCTGAAAATTGTGTTTCCCCTTTCTTTTTCATCAACTAAATTAACTTTGGGCCGTAGGCAATGACTTCATTACCTCATCTTGTGGTCTTAGCAAAGGGATCGTGGAAAAAAAGCCAATTATTTTTTTTCTGTTTTCATCTGCGAAAAAAAAGTCAAATACCTTGTAGGCATCCGTTATCCAAAAGTTCCGACAGAGCGAGAGTTTAGTTCAATTGGGTGAGTTTCAATTTATTTACCAATAAACTACGATATTAATATCTACCAAGACAGCGAGAGTTTAATTACGTAGTACATTTTTTGGTAGCAAAAACAATTAGTGAGCTGTCAATCCCCGCTATGCAAAACTGCTATAACGCTCCTAACGTAATTTGAGGTTTTCATAGTTTTGGACCGAGCCGCCATAAGGTGGTAGTGCAGTGCCAGTGCAACCAATTTTTTTTCGAATGTAATTCAATATTAGCCCGACATTATTCTTATTGGGGCAGGACTACTTGCTGTACATTCAACACATACTCCCAGCAAACGAATAATTTGTTGAAAGAAAAAATATAGTACACCCATAACTAGTGAAACATAGGGACTGATCATTAAAATACAATCTGAGGAAATAGCATGGAATTTCACATTTAATATCTCCGCCAATACCATGTTGTTTTGTAATTCTCTGTATGCTCTGTGAAATTCTATACCGAACGTGTCAAAGAACACAGAAAATTATAGTAATTATTACAATTTCACCGATCCCGAATACTGTCATATCATGGAACCATCACAGATCCCGAATAACATATAATTTGCGACTTTCATAGTTCTGGGACCCAGAAAGCAAAATCTGAACCCCTATATCTTGGAGGGAGTAGTTGGTACATGGAAAAAAATATCTAATTCGGCATCACCGACCCAAATAATATATGATCTGCGAGTTTCTCAATTCTGCGCCTAAATTGTAAAAATTCGACAAAATTCGAACCGCCATATCCTGGAAGCAATAATAGGTAGAGAGAACTTGTTTTCAGATTCGGTATTACCGTGAAAAAATAACATAATTTGAGGTTTTCATAGTTCTGGAGCCAAGAAAGCAACATTCGAAAAATTCGAACCATCATATCTCGTAAACGGCAATAGGTAGAAACATGCAGTTTTCATATTTAACATTCCCGCGACTAAAATAAAATGCATTTATAAGTTTTATAACTTTACGACTACCGGAGGCGAAGTTAGCAAACTGACTTCACATTTAACATTAGCACACCTAAATACATATCACTGGGAAAACAGAATCTCAATATGTCTCACCGTTCACGGGATATAAATGGCTAAATATTTTACATTTGACTTCGAGGTCGCCACTTTTTTCGCATATATTATTCGCTGTCCACATACCAAGTGTGAAAATTAAAATTTCAATATGCTTCACCGTTTACGAGATATACTTCCTTAAAAGTTAGAGATTTGTCTAGGGCCCTGGTAGTGGCCGTTGGTTGTGGTTGTTGTTTACTATTCACCACTGGCTATAGGGTATAGAAACTGATTCGTAGCTAGCCTAGCAGGCCATGTAATCGCTGCTATGGTCTGCTGTGTAGTCTCCTATTTCATGTTATTTGGGTGAGGTAAACTAGCATATATTTCGCTTATGTCCTGTGTTGGAGACTGAGCCTCTGTAATTTGTGCTATGTCAAGTAGTGAAAAAGAGCTTTATAGCCTTTGCTATGGTGTACTAATGTACTATATTAGGTTAAATCCTGTGTGATCTCTGCTAAGTTAAATAGGGCTGGAAAGGATTCGTAGCCTTTTATGCTATGTTAGGTTAAATCTTTGCTATTTTAGATAGGAGATGCGCCGTAGCCTGTGTAAATTGTGCTATCTTAAGTAGTGTGTTTTTGGTGGGGGTTGCAAAAAGAGCTTTATACCCTTTCATAGTGTTGGAGGGGGTCCATGTTATTTGGGTTAGGTTAAATACTGTGTAATCTCTGAGTGTGGGCGGGGAACTGACTTCAGATCTCTGTTATATGCCTGTTAATCTTTGCTATGGTAAATAGTGTTTCTTTTTGGTTGAAAAAGAGCTTCGTAGTCTTTTATGAGATCTCTGCTATGTTAAATAGAGGTTCGTAGCCTTTTATGAAATCTAACCACAACAAATGCGACATGGCCGCTTTCGTTGGAGGGCGTCGACACTCTGCTATGGTAGGTTATTCGTTTCCTCTGTGCTGTGCTGAAAACTGGCCATTGACTCTAGCTAGCCTAGACGCCACATAACCTCTGTGCTGTGTTAAATAGGGGTCGGGAAAAGAGCTTCATAGCCTTTCGTGCACTAATTTAATTGCTGCTATGCTAAACAGGGCTGATGTACTATGTTAGGTTGAATAATGTTACTGGCATATATTCCTGTGTATCTGTGTAATCTCTACTATGTTAAATAGGGGTTGAAAAAAGCTTCGTACTCCATCGTGCACTGATGTAATTGCTGTTATGTTCAATAGGGCTGGTGTTCTATGTTAGATTAAATAGTGTAACTGGCATATATTCCTGTGTATCGGTGTAATCTCTGCTATGTTAAACAGGGGGTTGAGAAATCTCTACTAGGTTAACTAGCATATATTCCTGTGTATCTGTGTAATCTCTGCTATCGTGCACTGGTGTATTGTGTGGTTTATTATGTAGGCTAGGGTAGATAGCCTAGAGGACATGTAATCTCTGCTATGTTAAATAGGGGTTGAAAAAAAGTGTCGTAGCCTTTTATATATTGTAACTAAAAACTGCGGCGCAGCGTATCGTACAGCCCTGGGAAATCGACTACTTGATATCAACTAGGTATGGGAAATTCGTGCAATTTTTTACAAATTGTCGTCAGGTGCCGACATCCTACTGTTAATGGTGCTTCAGAGATGTTGAACGGCGCCTTGAAGATCCAGCTTTATACCGTATCTCAATCAGGGTTTACAAATTCAAATTCTTTAATAACAAAGTCCTCATCTACAGCTTGATCAAATGCAGAAAAGTGGATGATTTCACACATGTTGCCACCGATGTACTTATGCAGGTAAGTGCTTAGCCTCACCTTTTATACTTACAGAGACAGGGTGACAAACCACTCTAGATTCGAAGTAATAAAGGCACGAATACTCTTACCAGTCTACACTTTACGGTCTTTGTCTATTTGGATTAGGGAACGAAATTGTGCATAGACCATACAGTGATTGAATGCTGAAGAGATGGACTGAAACTAATTTTTACATTAACGCGAGAATACTTCATGACATCCCAAGTGAAGTCGTCCAATGTATTTGTCTTTAAAAGAATATAAGTGTACAAAGTATATCCTCTAGGGTTATCATGTTATGTAATGGTGTGCCCTACATTTTGATTAAATATACCCGTATTGAACACAAAGTGGGATAACCTTGAATATACAAATTGTTTGCTAAATTTGGATTCAGGGGAGTGGGAGGATAAAATTTAGATTCAACTTGTACTTCAAGCTTGTTTACATTAAAATGTTCGAAATAGAAGGGACTGAGACCATTGAGACCATCATCATATCGACCATTGAATGCAATATCTGAAATAAACCGTATGACAAGACCTTTGGGTACTTAGCCAGAAATAAATTGTACGACGTAACGTAACGTTCTCAGAAATGGTTTGTACACGGGTTTCTACTGGAAGTTTTTAAATATCTTTGAGCATATAACTATTTTACTGAATGGCCAAATCAGCAGAAATATCCATACAATGAGCATAGAGTACAACTTCAGCCAAAGCAACTTGTACGATTCCAGATTGTACGACGTAACTTAACGGTCTCAGAAATGGCATGGTCTCTACTGAAAGTTTTTAAATGTCTTTGAGCATATAATTATTTTATTGAATGGCCAAATCAGCAGAAATATTCATACAATGAGCATACAGTACGACTTCAGCCAAAGCAACTTTGACTTGCGCATGCTATGAGATAAAAGGAATTCTTGCTCGATACAGTTTGACTCGAAAAGAGTAACTAATTGGGAAGAATGCGATCAATACCTGCAATATCCGAGTACAGACGACCCAATATTTCAAAGGAGCACCCAACCAGTGTACTAGGCTGATCAAATCCCGAATTAGTATCTGTAAGAGTATTAAATTGACCGGCAGTATCCTTGTACCATAATGCAGTTGTTAAATGAGTGTTTGGGGCAACATCGGAATAATTAAGTAATGCTTCCAGATATGAAGGATTAGGACATAATCTTGATGATAATAAAATTAACTTGTCGTTTGATTAAATGGCCCCTTGACTAAATAATTAATGTGGGAAATTATTTACTGGTTCAACAATATCCGCGTCCTGGTGCTGCAAGCGCTAAATTCGTACCGTCATACTGCGTAATTTTGCAACAGACGTACAAGTATGAATATAGTTTGCATGCAGTGTCTCTGGGAACGACAAATTCAATGGGTTTCTTTGATGCTAGTGTAGATATAGGTAAATTACTCAACCATCCGTGCACATTCAATGGCAGTATGTGTCAGGGGTACAGATATCAAATCAAATTCTATGGTACATCACTCTTTAATACTATGTGTAACGAACGACATGTTAACTGAATATATCCCTTAGATTTGCGCTACTTTACTGGCGCTTTACACCTAGTAGTAAAGTAGCGTTGTCTAGGAGCTCTTCGTTTACGTGCCCGTCTATGTCCACTAGCGGCAAGCAATTGAGTTATTTTATTTTCCGCTTTTGTTTTTAAAGCTTCGCGAACTCTAGCTCTGGTAGATTAATTTATAAAACGATTATCTAACTCATCACCGGCAACTTGCATTCATGTCTGTAAGACTTGGCGTCCTACTGCTTTTGCGCCTTGTTTAATGAACGGCATCGCAAATCGGAATAAACTTCAGGTACCGTGCCCGCGATGACATATGAGTAATGCGAAATATGGGATGCCAGGGTTTCAGCTTTCCTTTTGAGAGACGCGTACAGTGTTGTGTCACTGTCAATGTCCTGAATGTAAATGGTAAATCTCGGCTTTCATGACCCTTTGGTAGTATCTCGATCATGTCGAAACTTAATTTAGATAGTGGGGAGCAATGTACGTGCTGAAATCTTTACTTTTCTGTGATTCATATCTGTCGTGACCACAATATGAAGAAGTGGCGCTTTTGTATCACCATCATGTTAATGCTAAATAAGATCACTCAAACTTGTTGAATATATTCAGTGCTCAAGTATGGTTCTTTCTGAATGGTGCCTGCTTATAAAAACTTAATGGTAGGTTCGAATCCTAATTGTAATACAAGCATTGGCGATAAAGTACAGTTTGTATGATATCTGTGGTTGTAACATGTTCCGTATTGAAATAATCAAACTGAATAGTTGGTATAATTTTATTCAGTCATCGGATAATTGTTGCATGGTAGAATAATATCCCGATGTGATTTTGTTTTACTTTCGTGTCATCAGTTAAGTCAAACCAAAATATATTTTCGCCTTGAAGAAACATTTTCATACGTTAGTGGAATTTGGATTTCACTCAGACCTACCATCCACGATGCGCCATTCAAATGACTGAGAATGTTGCGAAAATGGGTTTATGTATTATTACTATATGGGCGGGTTGGCTGACAAGTGGTGTAAATCCAAAATAGCATTTTCACCAGAGACCAAATTGAAAGTTTGAAACTGTCTGTAAATTCATAGCATAGTTTTTGTGAGAAAAAATATACTTTGGAATGTAAACTTCGATTCAGAAGTCAAAACACAGTCCTACAAAAGGAAAGAAAAAATAACACTTTTGCGTACTACGAACAATAATAAGAGATTGAGATACGGGACGTTGAGTGATAAGTTACAATATTGCAAGGAACTGGTGTTTATTATGAATGAACAGTGTTTTGAAGAACTAACTAAATAACTAACTCTTTGTCTTACGGAACCTCCGAGGTCATCACCGCAGTAACAAACCTTAGGATTCTATCCTGGGCAGGATCAAGCAGCTTTCATCATAATCATACCTCTCGAAGATCTCTTCTAATATTGTCATCCCAACGATGCATCGGTCTTCCCAACGGTCTATTTCCCTCCGGCTTACCAACCCAGATGGAATATAATCGTTTCTCTCCATCCGAGCTACATGGCCTGCCAATGTTACGCGTTGCGATTTCATATTGTTACAACATCGAGTGAGTCTGTAGAGTCTGTAGTCATTATACAGTCTCCTACATTATCCGGTCATCTCATCCCGTTTGGGTACGTATATTTTTCTTAAAACCTTATTTTGCAAACACACGTAATTTATGTTCATCTGCTAGGCTCGTACTCCCCAACTTTCGCAACCGTAAAGTATTACCGGCAGAATAACCGTTCTGTATGTTTATAATTACAACTTCCTTGATATTAACTGCGAGGTTAGGAGTTTCTGGACTGAATAGGAATATGTGCTGCCGATGCTAAGCAACTTTTTTATTTTTCCTGCCACCCTTTTCTTGCATGTTTAAATGTGTTTACTTTATGATCTCATTCTTAATTGTTATGTATATTTTGCCTTCATCCTCTGTGTTCCGACTTGTTATTATTCATTTTGCTTTCTCTACCTTCACATGTAGACGTATCTTATCGGAAGCTTCTACTAAGACATCGGTGTTACTTTGTAGTGCATCTATATCGTCCCCTATTAGATCTACATTATCCGATATGGAAACAGTTGGTTTAACCCATTCAATGTTAGTCCCTTTTTTTCATCTTGTATTTTTAGAATCACATATTTTTTTAATGCAAATTTAAACAATATTGGTGATAAGAAATCACCTTGTTTCAAGAACGAAAAGTAAATATAAAACCAAAATGAACTTCTGAAGCAAGTAAATAACCACAATATGCAGAGATTTTGTCTATTGTAAGAAGTCTGTTCAAACTATTGCGAATGAACACACGAACTGCGAATCACCGTGATTTTTTGTTTGTTTCTTTACTGCCAATTTTGCTTCATCCGGTATTACGTAGTTATGTTTCATAATGAAAATGAATAACAGTTATAATGAAAAGTAGAAAATCAGGAAATTTGAAATAAATTCGCTAGAGAATTACAATTGCAAGATCGCCCGAAAGAATCAGGATTTCGACACAGTTCTGATCCGTAGAATGAAATTATTATTGTTTCAATTTTGAAAACAATTAAATTTGTTGGTCTCCTTTTTCCGGGTCCTCTTCCGCTCTCTGTTCCTCTTTCACCCACGTTTTGTTTCATTTTCTACTTTACACTGTATTCTTTTTTATTGTTGCGCTTAACGCTAAAAATTTATTCAACTATGACAGTAGTAACGAAAATTGTTACATACACTTTCATTATCAAAGTAACAAAATGTGCACGTGTGCAAATGTACTCATACCACAATCCACTCTGCGTATCTCGTACACAGAGACATAGAAATACAGACACTAAACACAGATATTAGGTTTGATACACATCATTCTTTGTCTGGAGACGATACATGTTTGATTGCGGTAAAATTAGACTATGACAGCGTATGTTGTGTGGTACCTGTCACTCAGCGGGGAGAGGGAGGGGTAGAGGAATAATTTTTTTTGCACACGACCCTCACATGAAGCCTGACGCAACATAAATGAATTGCCTTCTTTCTCTCGGCTCTAACACTGAATAATGCGCTTCCTTTGCGCCTTGTTTGTCTAATTTTAATTTGTGCTCACAACACAAATGCCTTAATTAAGATCCCTTGATAGTGTAGCTAACAGAAAGGAACCAGATAATCCCGCTCCGTCTGTCTATCTGTCCGTGTCTAAAAATTAATCTCAGGAACCACGAGGTGTAGAGAAGTGATTAAGGTATCATTGGAAAGGTCTTGGCTAGACTAGCTCAGAGCCGCCGGAGCAGTCTTGATCGTTGCAGTAATTCAGTGTTACAAACATTTTTAAAAAGTATCAATTATTCAAATTGCTTCCATTGAGTTACACATAGCTGCGCCAAATTTGGCATAAACACTATTCCAAACGATACAAAAAATACTGAATTCCGCAAGCACCCCACTTTCCAGTGTTGCCAACCTATTTTCTATACCATGATTCTTTTATAAAAATGTTTTCTTTAGTTCATAGAGCAGTACCAAACTTGCCACGAACATTATTTGATACAATAGCAACATACTGTGAGTGTTCCTGTCCCCAAGCACCCGGTTATCGGTGTTGCCAAGGCACTGTAAAATTGAAGTTTTCAATTTGCTTTGAGTCCGTTAGACCTTATCCACAAGAAATTTGGAAGGAACAATTCAACACAATAGAAGAATACTGTTGATTTTTCTGTCGCTAATCGCCACATTTGTTAGTGCTACCAACGTCCTTTAAATTAAGAAATACTTCCGTACAGTTGGCTGTGTCCACACTAAACTTGGCATAATAAAATTTTACAGAATAGAAAAAACTGTGGGTTCCCTTCTTGTGTTGCTCACGATCCGAGATTGAAGCTGTTTCTTCCCAAAAATGTTTTGTTCATAAAGTGTCATGACTTGAAAAGATGTATACTGTATATTACGATAAGAACACTGGCAGCTGGGAGCCTGTGGACGGAACACCTATAGCATTTTTGTATTACGGCAAATAATGTTAAGTTTGGTGTTGCTACTAGAATTTGAATATTATTTATGACCATTAAGCATCTAAGTCTCAGGCCAGAATAGAGGACGGGAAGGGGTCGACCAGGCCCTAAGTTGAAGCTACCATCTAGGAATTACCAGGTGTGACTGATGAAAAACACTGGAAAATAACTCAGGATGGTCGGTCTCTAGTATTGAACCCACGACCTCCTGAATACTAAGCCAACGTTCATCCACTGAGCCACGGTCCCTCGGTTTGGTGCGGCTATGTCTAACACAATGGAAGAAGTTAAAAACTGTATTTTATGAGAAACAGGTTAGCAACATTGACAACTAAGGTTTTGGGGACGTAAACACCCTCCCAATTTTTCTATTGTGTCGAATAATGTTTATGGCATGTTTGGTGCGGACACGTTTGGTGTGGATACTGGCAGCTTTGAGATAATCTAGTTAAGAGGCCGCAAGGAGCATATTTCACGTTGATCATCTCCCACCTAAACTAATGTTATTATGTTACCCGCATAAATTTCTCGCAAGTTGGAATAATTTTGTGATTCTGCATTTGATTTGTAGTACAATGAAATCCATTACCCTTTTACTTTTTTGGAAGAATTTCTTTATTTTGATTACAAGTATTGTTTAATATGCAAAATGATACACCTACGTTATAAAATGACGATTTTTAAATTCCCCGTTTACGTTATCAAAATTCTAAAAAGTAGGTTCAAATATTTACACCTTTCTGAGCACAGCTGATAAATTTAATATGAATAGTTCTTATAAGTTCTTTACAATTTTGGGATTAAAACAATACATTTTTCTAAAAAAAAGAAAAAGAAAACTTCTCAGTCTTTTCTTCTATTGTTGATCAGCCTCTTTCCACCTTCACCTTCCTCTCCACTTTCACGCGGAATAATAAGTTTCACAGCGAAAGAAGTACATCCCCTTTCTACTTTCCAGTAACCTTTCCTTCCTTTCTTTGTCAACCCTCTACCGGTATAGAGGCTTAGTTTAAAAACGGGTTTTTGGCTCTCAGACGGCGTTGTTGGATTTATGACATTTTACAAATGACAAGCTGGACTGTTTGCCAGACTTTGTTGTAGAGAATATAGTAATCTTGGTTGAAGAAATACGGAAGACGAATTGTTTCTGAGGAATTTGATCTGGAAAGAGTTTCAGCAATATCACGGTGGCAAGGTTGGGAATTACCTTACATTATATTTCCTTTTATAGTTCGAAATATGAGTTGTTTTTAGATATAGGTGGCACATGCAAATAAGACACAAGTCATATGAAAATTATTTATAATAAAGAGAACCCATTATTGAAACCATAAGAGGAAATAAATTGAAGCCCGTAAAAGGAAATTAATAAAATCAAATAGAAAACGTTTAAGAAACAAACTAATAAACTTTAGTTTATTAATGTTTTAGTATGAAACGTTATATTTTGATGTGCAATTCGCCAAATATACGATATGGTTGAGAAAAATGAAATTATATTACTCTAACATATAACATGCGTAGATGTACTGTAACCAGGGGGAACGCGAGGGAACAGTCACAGGAGTATTTATATTTGATCTCCTGTGTTCAGGGGAATTTTTCGCATATTGGATATCTAAATTAGATATTTCTGAAAACATAAATAACAAAAATTATGGAATATCCCAGAAGATTCATATTACAATATATTTTCAGAAGCATATCCCAGGAACATTCTCCGGTTCCAAATGTTCCGGAATATTCTGCACATATTGGTGATCTAAACTGAATATTCCTGTATAAAACTGTTTCTTTCAGGAGATTTTATTCGGGGGGCTCGTGAGGGACTCACGAAAATTATATTGACTCCAATATAAATATAAAACAACAATAATGTTACCTAACAATATATCGTACTGCCTAGTTAACCTCAAAATAACATGAAGAATACTTATATAAGAATATGTGCTATTATATACATGGGCGGATTTAGGAGAAAAGTAATTCTGAAATGGACTATATTCCATCCAAAACATTTGGAACATTATATGAATATAGGGGATTAAAAGATAGGATATTCCTTGAATATTCTGTGTTATGTGGGGTTTTACCAGGGGCGTCGTTATAGGGGTGTAAACGGGTGCGAGAGCACCCCTTGAGTGAAGTTCGGCAACCCTATTTGTTCAAGAAATATGATCATTGAAATTATAAATGCATTATAAAATTAATTTGTAATTAAAACGTTCTAAAATTGTCTAAGATGATACAAAAGATCTTGTGTAATTCCCTTGCTATGGTACCTTGACCTATCTGTCTTTCGAGTGCCACTCTATAGAGTTTAACATCAAGATGTTGTCAACTCCGGCAGCGCACCACTGACCACCTTAGAAATCGAAATTGCAAGGGAAGATTTCTTTAAAATATGGAGGGAAGCACATCCATTGAAAGAAGGAAATGGAATTAAAGGAATAAAAGTAGTGAGAAAGTGTCGTTCGCCAGAGCAGCACTTGGCAAAATTTGTTGCGATGGAATGTGGAAGTACTTACATCAGAAGACGACTTTCATAAATATACTTTCCTTCCCATTATTGACATAGACTAATCTTACTTGAGTTGCATAACAGATTCAGAAACAATATTTCCCTTTAACAGGTACCATTTGAATCCAGAATCAAAGACTTTTTTTCTGATTCTAGAGAACCTTCATCCGCTAGTCAATCGCAATGGCTGTGATGAAAGCATAGCAGAAGCTTAGGTTAATCTAATTTCTAAAACAGTAGAACGCTTTGAACAGGAGAACGGCATAATTATTATGATGGTATATTCAAATTCGTTAATTTCCTTGAGCAGTAATGCAGTATACAGTAAAACTGCATTTCACTAGGTGCACAAACTCACCACAATTTCTATCGTGACACCAGATGTAAGCGCAGGTTGAGAACGTACGTTTTCATGCATGCGTCGTTTGAAAACTTATTTACCTAAAAGAACGGGTCATCAATTATCAATGTCTCAGCAACTTAGCTGTCCTGGATATTGAGCGAGAAGTCACAAAGGACCTGGATTTATAGGACATTGTCAACAAGTTCGACGTTGCTCATGGAAGCAAACGGATTTCTTTGCGTTATCAGACATCAGAATACATCCTCAGGTAAATATTTACAATTTTCGTTTAATTTGCTGCCTGTTTTCTGCATGTGCTCAATTTTATTTTGTATTTTATATTTATACATTGTTCTCCTGAAATTCCTTTCCTAATTATGAATACTAAATTACAATGACAATTGTTAAATTACAATGATTATTTGAATGTGCAAAGAAACAGGTTGTCATAAGAGCATAGGATCAGAGACATATCTCTCAGATGATCAAGGAATGTAATGTGTTGTAAATGGTGTAACCCACACTACAAAATTACTTAGGAAAAAAATGACCGCAAGTTACAGGTCATAGCAAATACAATATTATTGCCCTCGAAACTACTGAATGTACTCAGTGTTGTTGTTCTTTATATGAATCATAAGATAAAGCACAACAACATGAAGAAAATGCATTTGTGCATTACATCATTTCTGCACTAAGTTCCCGCACTGCACCTCTTTTAATATTTGCGCAGCCCCTAAGTATCCTGTAATCCCAAATTCTGACGACGCCAACAACACAAATGACAGGTAATAGTTGGGTGGCCTCGTACTTCCAGAGGATTTTGAGAGAACACAAGAATAAGCTAATCTTAAATTTTTATTCGTGCGTGGAATTCAAAATGATTTATTCAAAATCTCGAACAAATGTTATGTTGAATATCTTATTGATTTGATCTAATCTTTTGGTAGGTTAGATTAGCAAGTTGCAAAATTTTAACTTGTTTTACAAACTTGAATTAATGTATTTTAAATTTGGTTTTCTATTCTTTAATTCTCATTCAAATTGTTGATTCAGGTCTTTCGATAATACATTCTCATTAGAATAGATAAAATCTCCTAACCTAAACTAACCAAACTATGGTTTATTATGAACAAGAAACATAGTTAATGTTTCGCTTTTTTAATTTGCAATGTAATCTATTATGCTAAAATTGTAAGGAATATTCAACTTTTGATTATTTACGAATTATTTAAATCTAAATTTTGTATCTTGAAATCTTGAAGTTTCAAACAGTCGATAAAGCAAGTTTAGAATTAAATTCTCGCAACATGTGCTGAATATCGGATTATGTTTATACACGTAGGTGATCTACAAGAAAGAAATATGTTGACGTAGCTATATACTTTTAAAAAAACACACAGATACAAATTGTAATTAGGTTTCGTTACGTGAAATCCGAAGTCAATCAATAGTAACGTGATCGTTTTTTTATCCCGTGCTTTGTGGTATTCCTCTAGGCTGGAGTAACTACGCTTAAAATAAAAATACAATTTTTTCAAGTTTCCTTCTGTAAGAATTGCGTTTTGTCTTTTCCAAACTAATTTTCCTCAAGCAACTAATTTACAGTGAATATTAGTAGTAAAAGATTGAAGCTAGGTTGTTATTTTTTAGTTGAGTGGAGTTCAATTACCCGTCTGATGGGAGAAAGGAAGGTCTTAGGACAGCAATTTAGGGTTTTCTCTTTCGAGTTTCGTGATTGCGTTTTAGTAAGTTTGGAAAGCGTTAGGTTTTCCTAATCAGAAGCAATGTATTGTCTGATTTCACGGATGGTTTTAGGACAGTTGTATTCTTATAGGTTGGCTTTGGAATGTAAAAAGACGGTGATGAGAAATTATTCATATTTATAGGTATCTAATTGATTTGTTTTATTGATAGATTCTCAGCATTTTCTAAATAATTTCCTCGATTTTCTCAAATGTATTTAGTGCTAAGTGCAGCAGAAATTAAAGAAAAGCAATTAATATCTTTGTACAGTGTAATAGTTTACAAAAAATTCTCATTCGTTTCAGGCAGCTATAGTGGGCTACAAGACAAGGAAGGTTCTTTACATGGAAGTCAGAAATAAACACTGCACCACATGTGCAAGAACCCAAAATAAAGGTGTGAGATCTACGGAACACAAATGTGCTACAAATTGAAATGGTATGTCTACTAGTATGGAATACGATATCATTTTAGAAGGATTATGTCGCAGCATAGAAGACATGGTATAAAGTTTTCGACATTTATTGGTGACGGTGATAGTAGCGTTTATTTCAAAATTCAGGAAACAATGCCTTATGCGCCAATGGAAGTGAAGAAAATAGAGTGTAGAAACCATATCTTACGCGACTTGGGGAACAACTTGAAGAACATTTGGTTGACTAAAGGGAAGAACAAATTTGGAAGCGTTGCACTGCGGTAACTCGTAAGAAAAAAATGAACATCATCTTACATGTGCTATAATCACGGCAATTAAGCACAGGGAGGAAGAACTAGCTGTGTTACCGGAACGAATAGAAAAGCTAAAGAAAGACATTATAAATGCTAATGTCATGTTTTGGGGGAACATGAAAAGTGTGCCACTTACTTTTGTCATGGTCCAAAGGCAGGAGAAAAAAACATGGTTTCTGAAATCAAAATGTCCGGTATATACGATATAATAATGAAAGGAATAAACAGTGTATCCGAGCATTCTTCAAGCCTCATCCACGATGTCGACAGCAATAGGGTGGAACATTTAAATTCAATAACTGCAAAGTTTGTGGGTGGGAAACGTCTTAATTTTGCTCTAAATGGGATGTATGCAACATGATGATTCGGCACAACGATAACTCATAACACGCGCAAAATTCACAGTGTTGTACACCGTCACATGTTCAAGTCATGCCCTGGAGTTTACGTAAAGCGTCTGGAAAAACGGCGTGAATTGAAGAATAAGAATGTCAGAGGAAAGCTAGAAATAGATAGAGGAAATGGAACAAGGAAACGAAACCTAATTTTTCCTGTCCTGACAAAGACTATGGAGACGTAAATTCTTTAAAGGAAAAATGAGAAGAGTTTCAGAAAAGTCTAAATAGAACAGATATAGAAAGAGATGCCCTAGAGAAAGCTACTATTGCACAACGAGAAAGTACACTATGGAAGGAAGAACGAAGAAAATTATTGACAGCTTCCAATTTTGGCCGTGTATGCAAAATGAAGATTATCACAAATCCAGAAAACTTCATTCGCACACTATTGTTTTCGACAGTGGATACACCTGCAATGCGTTACGGGTGAAACAAGGAAATACTTGCTATAAAAGCGGTGGAAAGGAAAATGGGTGTCAACGTCCAATTATGTGGACTTTTCACTGATAACGATAAATCCTTTTTAGGGGAACCACCAGATTGGTTGATAGGTAAAGACACAATTTTAGAAGTAAAATGTCCTTTCGTACCTAATATGGCCTCAATAGAGGTAGCACTCAGAGAGAAAAAAAAAATCAAATTCCTGGAAATTTCCAAAAACGGACAGTTAGAGTTACAACTAAAACGAAATGACAACTACAACTATCAAGTACAGGGTCAATTACACATAACACAACGACAATTTTGTATTTTTTCCGTTTGGACACCAAATGATCTCTATGCAGAGAAAATCGAAAGAGATGACACGTTTTGGGAGAATAAAATGGAAACGAAACTCGAAACATTTTATATTGGAAAGCTCCTTTTAGCAATAGTAAATATCAACTAATGTTTAAAGCTATGTGTTTTGTTATACTATTATAAGACCCCATGTTATCGAGTCTATGTACAAAAATGTATACCAAACTATGTGTATTTTGTTAGTATTGTATTATGTTATTAAGTCAATGGGCAAATATGTATTCTGTTCCTAATATAATGTTATTTTATCCCAAGCCATATGTCTATTCACTGCTCTTATGTTAAGGGTTCAATGACCAATTATATCATGTATTCCCATTATTATATTACTTTGTGTCACGCCATATATTATTTTGTTAGTATTATGTTATTCAGTCAATGGACAAAAATATGTATCCTGTTCCTAATATTATGTTATTGTGTCCAAAGCCATGTGTTTTTTCACTGCTCTTATGTTATTGATTCAAAGAGCAAATATATCATGTATGTCTGCCACAGTATACATTATTTAGTTGTACGGTATTACTGAGTCAAATAACATATATGTGTTGTGTTTGTAATATTATCCTGTTTGGAGTTACTGGTCTCCCACCAGGTGCCTCCCCAGGTAACGGATAGGGCAATGACGACCAAACATTAAGGGGCGGACCAAAACAAGTACTGCTGCCATATAGTTTGTAGAAGGATGTACAAAGGCTAATGGAGGATAACACCGAACACAAATATCATGACGAACGGACGCAGCTTCGACATTGCAAATGTGAGACCGAAAATTAATGTCATCGGCAACTAGTTATCGGTTAGGGTCGTTAGAAAAACTCGCGTCAGGAAACTCATTGGGGTGGGGTGATCGCTACAGGAAAATTCCTTGGGTTGTAGGAAAATCCTTTGTTGTGTGTGTTCGTAGAAGATTACGAGTGAATTTTTTGTGGAAAAAAGGGTTCGTGACAGGAAAATCCTTTGGCGTGTGTGCTCGTAGATGATGACGGCTAGATTTTGGCGGGAAAATCGTGACAGGAAAATCCTTTGGGGTGACGTCATCAGGTGTGCGTAGCTTAGTTGTGAGTTCATTGCGATGTTGCCAGACGTGTTGTTAGATGACTCATGAGAGGTTGCCACATCTATTTTGGTGGGAAAATCGTGAAAGGAAAATCCTTTGGGGGGGGCTATTCGTACAAGATTATGGGGAGATTTTGAGGAGAAAAGAAATCCTGATAGTAAACCCTGTAACCTGCTCGATAGAAAACTATAGCTCCTGTAAATGAAAATCCTGGTAGAAATGTATTCGCTGTCTTGAAAATTCACAGACCCCTCCAAATTAAAAATCCTAAGAGAAACCCTATAGTCTACTTGATAGAAAACTGTACGTCCTGTCCTGAAAATTCACAGATCCCTTCAAATTCAAAATCCTGGCAGAAAAACTGCACTGTCCTGAAAATTTACAGACCCCCTCCCAAATTAAAAATCCTGTTAGAAACCCTGTAGCTCCCATCCTTAGCAGGATATTAATAATAATTCAGTAAGCGTGTGGAAATTGAATTATAGAGAAAAGGTGTATACTGTAAGTATGGAAATTAAATTGAAAACAAAATATGGACTTTTAAAAAAGCTCACCTTAATTTTGAATTCCTGGAGAAGAATGTAGGATAATTTTATTTTCATCTAAAAAGTACTCTGTATGCAAAGAGACAGCGAACAAGGTCGTAACACTATAATTCTAGAAAGGAGATTAAATGAAGAATTCTTTCTCTGATTTTCCGGAGACGAATCTTACCTTTATTGTTTTTGAAGGATAAACAGATAAGAGTATTATCCATATACTCTTACTGTGTGTACACTAAGTGCGTCAGTTGTTTTGAATCAAGGTTTATGGTTTGTACTTCCTTATAGAGAAGAAGATAATAAGAACGTGTATGACCTCTGTATATTAGTCACTTGTCATACTAGAATTTCTATCTGTTAAAGAAGTGAAATACATTGATTATCAGTAGAGTGTCTAATGTGTATTTAGTTCAGACAAATAGGGAAGTGATTTCATTATTTTTGTTTAGTTATCCTCTGATGTTTGAAAGCACTTTCTGATATTGATGTGACTGTGAAATTCAGTTTGATGACTGATTTGTTGTTGTATGAAGTGTACATAAACTAGTAAATAGTGAGTAAGATATGTACGTATTGTGAGGCGATTTCATAGTTTGGAAAGAGGTCACTTTTCCTGATAATAAAACGCTTGCTTAAGCGTTCTAGATGTATCATACGTAAATCCCAAATGTGAAATCATAGTTTGTATGAAGATATAGAGGTCATGTGCCTTAATGACTAAAATGTTTTCCGTTCAATCTACGTCATTTGTTATTTTTACATGATGCGTAGGGGTAAAGTTTTTAGTTTCTGTATGGAGCATGCGTAGTGTCCAGATTATTATCTAATCTTAAGTTGAACGATTGAATTTTCATTCTTTAGTGTAAGAATGAAGTCGTTATATCGTACTGTGAGAGTATTTTTGACTTCGTTAGCTTTTAAAAAGTTCTTGACGTAATTGTTGTAGAAAATTTCAATCTAAGGTAAACATTTTTTTTAAATGGGTTTTGCGGTGACTTCTAAACTTATTGTTTTAACACTTTAAAGGATTTCGAACAGTGCTTTTGCTGCACTTTAGTGTGGTAGTTTGAATTTGAATTAGATTTCTTTTATCTATAGCCTTTAGGCATCTAAGGCTCAGGTCGGAGGATAGAGGTGGAGGAGGAGGAAGGATGGTAGAAGGTTTCGGTCAGGGCTTATATTGAAGGCGTTATCGTGGAATTTGCCTGGTGTGAGTGTGGAAAAACCGTGGAAAACCTCAGGATGGTCAGCCGTTAGAAATCGGACCCACGACCTATCAAATGCTACGCGAATGTTCTTTTCTTTTATTTATAGCTTATAGACTTTAGTTTAAATTTGAATAAGATTTCCTTTATTTATAGCCTTTACGCATCTAAGGTTCAGGTCGGAGGATAGAGGAGGAGGGGGAAGGATGGTGGAAGGTTTCGGTCAGGGCTTATATTGAAGGCGCTATAGTGGCATTTGCCTGGTGTGAGTGTGGAAAAACCGTGGAAAACTTCAGGATGGTCGGCCCCTGGGAATCGGACCCACGACCTATCAAATGCTATGCGAAAGTTCTCTTCTTTTAATTATGATGTATAGACTTTACTTTGAATTTCAATTACATTTCTTTTATTTATAGCCTTTAGGCATCTTAGGTTCAGGCCGGAGGATAGAGGAGGAGGGGAAGGATGGTGGAAGGTTTCGGCGAGGGCGCATATTGAAGGCGCCATCCTGGCATTTACCTGTTGTGACTGTGGAAAAAATATGGAAATCCTCAGGATGGTCGACTGGTGGGATCGGACGTAGGACCTATCAAATGCTACGTGAATGCTCTTTTCTTTTATTTATGACCTATAGACTTTAGTTTGAATCTGAATTTGTTTTATTTATGATCTTCAGGCATTTCAGGCTCAGGCCGGAGGGCGAAGGGAAGGTTTCCACCAGGACGTATATTGAAGGCGCTATTCTGGCATTTGGCTGGTGTGACTGTGGAAAAAAATTAAAATACGTTTTCCTTGATTTGAGATTTGAGTGCTTAGTTAATTGAAAATTCATACCAAGGTTAATTTTCAAACACGCTTTGCTTGCTTGCTTATGATTTGGATGAGTAGTCAATTGAAAGAAACATCACGGCTAATTTTCATTCACACTTGCGTTTGGAAGGAGGAAAAAAAGGTAACATTGATAGAGCTATTTTAAACACACTTCCCTTGCTTGAGATTTGGGTGTGTAGTTAATTGAAAACACGCTCTGCTTGCAGTCAATTGAAACGAATATTAGGACTGATTTTTATTGACGCTTGCGTTGTGGAAGGAGAAAAATCTGTACAGTACATTGTGGGAATAGCCACATAACATTCAGCGGATGTCCAGGAATATCCACAGAACATTCAGAGGATGTCCTCAGCACATTGTAGGGATATTCACATCACATTCAGAGAATGTTTTCAGCACATTGTATGGATATTCACAGAATAGTCAGAGGATATCCGCATCACATTCAGAGGATGTCCAGGGATATCAACTTAACATTCAGAGGATGTCCACGGAATATCCACAGAACATTCAGAGGATGTCCTCAGCACATTGTGGGGATATTTACATCACGTTCAGAGATGTTCACAGCACATTGTAGGGACATCCGCATCACATTCAGAGGGAGTAGCACCACAAGTCCTAAATTCCAGAAGTCATAAAAGGCAAGAAGTCAATTCTCTGGATTTTGCAGAAGTCCTAAATTGCACAAGTCCTAAAGGACGAGAAGCCAATTATCTGGATTTTCCAGAAGTCCTAAATTGCACAGGTCCTAAATTGTACAAGTCCTAAATTGTATTAGTCCTAAATTGCACAAGTCCTAAATTGCATTAGTCCTAAATTACAGAAGTCCTAAATTGCACAAGTCCTAAACTTGTTTTGTGGCGCTGCTATCGCGTCGCAAGCTTGTCTCGAGCTTACGTTGCTATATAGGAATATGTATTAACTTGAAGATGTCTCAATATTCAGGAGCCTAAATACCATTTTTTTGTTAAATTACGTGTGTTTTTGATTATCCACTGTTATTAGACTAAGCCTTTAGTTAGCTCTTACAGGCATTCTTTATTACTAGATCATTAAATCATTAAATGCTGTTGGTTAGGGAAAATTAATGGTTTGGAACCTTGAAATTAGGGGAAAAAATCATTTTGTAAGAACTCTGTAAAAAAAACTCTTTGCAGCAGGTATGACACACAAGAATCTCAGTAACATTTTATCTATTTATCTTGAACTAAGCTCAAATTGTGTTTTTCAATTTTTCCTATTTTTGTTTTTATATTAATAAACAGTTTTCAATTACTAAGTGTAATTTAATTGATCAAACTCTGTTGTCAGTATCACGCTATCAAATTGATCAAAATTTCATAGAAAAATGGTCATTAA
>JAGDQP010017728.1:412-37932 GCA_022664845.1 Lepisma saccharinum | reverse complement strand
TGGGGTTATTTTGGGACTCATAGTGCCTTCCATGTATTAAAAAGAATATTTTTGTTTTCTATGTTCTCTGACTTATTAGAAGTAGAAGTATGGTGAAACGATTCAGATATGCTACAGGTTTTAGACGAGCTAAGTGATGAGACTGACACTGAGGATGACGTTGAGGATAATCTGAGTTGGGATGAAAACCGAAGCCGATCTCAGTGCTCTGTCAGATTGCAACAGTGAAATAACAGCAAGTGAATTAGATTCGGAAACGGAGCAAGATGATGACAGTAGTCAAATCCTAGTAAAAGACGGATATGTGTGGCCACCGAAGCCGAAACGGTGAGACCACCACCAATGCGAAACCTTGTCGCACAGAAATCAGAGCCAAAGGGAACGAATGTAAAGCAGACACGGCCTTGAAATAATTTGACTTATTTTTCAATGACTCAATGATAGCATAAATAGTCAGATAGACTAACCAGATAGTAGAAAATGTTAAAAAGAGTTACCAGTGTTTATCTTTACAAGATGTACAAGAGTCTATCTCTCTGTGTTATGTTCGTTAAGTCCTAAGACTGAAATGTGTTTGAAAATATCTTTCACAAAGCTTTGTGATAAGTTTGTTGATATTTTAGAAGTTTATAACGCAGTTCATATTCTAAGATGGGGTCAAATTAACGCTATGGTATTGCCAACGTAACTATTTGGATGGTACCACACGAGGGTTAAAGTGAATTCTGAACAGCTACATTCAGTGTACTCTTCAAGAATTGACTTCGGAACCCCTTGATTGCAAGACAGTGATAGAGCCGCTTATACAAAGTGCAAAAAGGAAAGTACCTTTTGGTCTTTACAGTTGCTTCAAGATATCATTGTAATTCTATATTATCCACAAGATTAGGAAAAGTAAGTAGCGAGCTTGACCTTAACTCAAGGTATTATTTCAGCATTTGCCTGGCAATACTGAGAAGAAACAAAGAAAATTTCAAGGCGGATGCCCGCCCAAGGTTTCAATCCGAGGCTCTCGAAATTACGACACGAAAACGCTTCCGCTGAACTGCATCGCTTGGTAAATGCTTTTATCATTTACTAATTGCTGTATACTGCAATAGCCATAGCGAAAAGAATGACCAGAGATCCGTGAAAAAGCAGTAGCGACAGTTCGAAACAACAGTGCTGCTTCCGCAGCTGAAACCTGAACTATTTGCGGGTGACATTGTTGAGACGCTGTTTATTTTACACCCAAAATTTATCTTATTGTTAGTACATATCTTCTTAATCTATCTAAAAGATAAATCTCTTATTTTAGGAATCCAGTATGCTATGTATAACTGTGGCACTTCTTAATCTGTTGTATCCTAACATTATTTAATTTGGAACAAACCAACCAACAGCTTACCAAAACAACAGCAAGGAGACAAAAACGTTCCATTAACGTCAGTCCCAGTAAGTACAACCTAATATAAA
The DNA here is from genome assembly GCA_022664845.1 of Lepisma saccharinum. Taxonomy (NCBI): domain Eukaryota; kingdom Metazoa; phylum Arthropoda; class Insecta; order Zygentoma; family Lepismatidae; genus Lepisma; species Lepisma saccharinum. The sequence goes on along the minus strand of JAGDQP010017728.1, from coordinate 36,477 downwards.
TTCAATGAGAACAGATCTGCTCCATTCAATGGCAATCTACATGACAAAATAACATCTGGTAGTAAGATGTTTCATTTCAGTTGACTTTTTAAAAAATTGCAAACATTTTCAGCATCTGTGTGGCCCATCGCTTCATCAGAAAGTCGTTTATGACAATGCATCTTTCTCGCTCTCGCTCTTCACAGCCGCCTGCCTATGACTACAGTCTCGGCACAGATCCAAATAAAGTTATCTCAGAAGAAAAACAGAGACAACATAACTTCAAAATATCTGCTAACTTTACCTCAAGTTCTTCTATACTTCCAGAGAAGTCCAACATGTTGCACAAGAAAGCGTAAAGTGTGAAGGGAAGATTGGAAGGCTTGAATCTAATCTTTTTAACACGGTTTGGTAGTAAATAGATCCACGGTTCTCAGAAACTTCCAGAAAGTTTATTTACAGTTTTTGAGACAGCTTTATGTAACTTTAGTACGATCTGACACCTTCACCAGTACCACACAGGTTGGTTTAAGGTTGAGAAAACCGGTCAATATCAATGGCGTGGTACGATATTTCGACATTCAAAGCTATTCTTGAAACATGAGAAATATATTGTGCTTCATCCAGAATGTCTATGTAAGAAATGACGCGTTACAAAAAATAATATGTATAAAACTTCTACATACTCCCTGCTTTAAGTCATTCTGTAATGGAAAGAACTGTCAATATCAAAACATCCCATGTCTGTGTTAATGAAATGCATAATTATTCTTCATAGGTGGATCCGTGGTTCCAACGTTGTGGGCTCGAATCCCGCCCCGGGCATGGATGTCTGTATGTGCTTTCAACCTAGTTCTAAGGGTATCAGTTGAAACAGGATATAAAGGAATATCAGTAAAATCAAGTTAAAAATAAAAAGCGGCACAGTGGATAACAGAACGGACAATAAATCACAAGATTTCAGATTCGAATCTGGTCGCAGACAACTGAGAAAATTTTCAACTATAAATGAAAAGGAGAAAATAAGACACGTAATAGAATAAATAAAAAAGATCGCGTTTTTTTTTTAACTACTGTAAAAAAATATAAGTAATTCCGTTTATTAAAACAGTAAATTTCTCTCAGCAGTCAATATCGCAATATCCTAAAAGTATTTGCCACTGATGTTAGATAACAACACCGTTCGAAATCGCTAATTGTCTGTTACCGATATCGGCCAATATTGATGTGCTACTGGAGTAATCTCACATCTAGTACACATCCTTAATAACCGGCCGGGTGGCCGAGTGGTCTGCGGCGGTAGGCCATCGGCTTCAAGGTCCCGGGTTCGAGTCCCGGCAGGGGCATGGGTGTGGATTTTAACAGCTAAAGGCGAATCGTGACGGGCCGCAGTCCAAAGTTACTACTAGACTGGCCCATATAAAAATAAATCCTTACATTCTTAATATGTTGTTTCATCTAAAATATTTTATTGTCAAACAATCTTCTTTGAGGTATTTGTCTTCAGATACCTCCTTTCGTTGTTTCCTTCCTACCTTCACTTATTCTCGACGTCATTGTAAATAAGAAAAGGTTAAAAGAGCAAGCAAAAGAAACGAGAACAAAAAGTAGAAGCGTACGACGAGAATAAAGAAACGAGGAAGGTAGGAAAATGTTAAGTATGAAAAAATAGAGATATCACCAGGCAATGTAGGTTTGGGTACGACTGTTCAGAGACAAATTCAGAGGAACGACAGGCGCACTCTTAGAACGTTTTCGCTTCCACAAATAGAACGAGCGCGAGAGAGAGAGAAAGAGAAAATAGACCCGTATTCCACTTTCGCAAGCGAGTGAAAGTTCGGCCTTTCTCTGATATCGATCGAGGCGGCAACGTTTTAAATGTAGATAATCGTATTAAATGCCATTATCTCTTTTCTATTCCACCGAAGTCGTTCGATGCTTGAAAAAGGGACATATTTTAAACAACTGAGAAATGTTTGCCACAGTCTTCTCTGAAAGCTTAATTATAAAACATACAAGAAGCTTAGATAAAAGAAGTTAAGTGCATCCATCCTAATACGAAGGTGCACGTTCAATGAATTGCAAAAAGAAAAGGTCTAGAAAATACATACGCATATAGGAAAGTTCAACTTTTACGCTTAACTGTGCCAGTTTATTTCGACTTTCCTTTGTACGAGGGTCGTTCAATAAGTCCTTAGAAAATCCAAGAGATAACACTCGTAGAATGAAAAGATGTTTGTTCCTAGTTAGCGTCATCCCTCACTAATCTGCTGTTAACATTTCGTCACGTGGTTTAATTTTAATGGCAATGAACTTGTGTTTATATATATAAAAAAATAGAAAATAAAAGAAACGAGTTTCGTGCAGTGATTAAATACTTTTATTTAAAAGGTTTAACTCCGAAAGAGATCAAAACCGATTTGGATGAAGTTCATGAAAAACCTGCTCCTGTGTTTGCGACTGTTTACAATTGGGTAAATGAGTTTGAACGTGGCCGTACATCCACAAATGATGAACATCGTTCGGAACGTCCAGTGGAATTTACTTCCTCCGAAATGATTGACAAAATTCATGATGTGGATCGACGAATGAAAGAGCGCGAAATAGTTGAGGCCACAGGCATATCACAAGATACAGTGTTTTCAATTTTGCACGAAATATTGGGTATTCGGTGCGAAAAAATCTCGGCAAGATGGGTGCCGCGTTTGCTCTAAGTGGGGACAATGAACGGGTGCACACCTGCGCACTTTCAATTGCAAAAATTATGGAATTTAAGTTCGAATTATTACAACATCTACCGTATTCAACAGATTTGAGCCCCGATGACTTTTTTTTATTTCCAAGCTCTAAGAAATGACTCTGCGGAAAAAGATTCACGTCGAACGAGGAGGTCATCACCCAAACAGATGCCTATTTTGAGGACCTTCCGAAATCCTACTTTTTCGACGACTTAAAAAAGTTGGAGAAGCGTTGGGGTAAATGTATCGAGCCAAAAGGAGACTATATTGAAAAACAAAAGAAAATCTACCTAAAATAATTTGTTTTATATCTTTTTCCAAGGACTTATTTAATGACCCTCGTATATAGTTGCATGTTTCGTTTTGAATCAAATGGTCTGTTGCGCACAAGTCTTGTGTCTAGGGGTAATGGCATAACTGAACTATATCCCAGTATATTTTAATATGCTGGTGTGATAACCAAGTAGTTACGGTAAAAACATCAAATTACCCTACTGCATACAAAAGTTATTGTTTGTTTTATTTCTAAAACTGCAGCTTAACAAAACTGGTTGAAAAAATCAGCATCGTTTCTTACAATATCAAGCTATATTAGATGAATTCAGTCTCTTACCGTTTTCTATTGTAATTTCCTAACAGATGATTTAACCAAAAAGGAAATATAAACTGGGAACATGAATGAACTGAGGACTTAAGTGAAAAATCACAACCACACACCTTTCTGTGATACATGTTTTAGCTTTTGACATAAGCCAATATGTTTAACCTCCACATCAACTCCTGCCTCTTCTCTCCCCTTTGCGGGAGCACATGGGTAAGTGATGAATTTCTGTCCGCTCATTTAGCCAATGTCCATTAGAAAGATTGTTTATATTTTAAATCTGTATTTTGTATTTGTTTCTGCAGATCAATATCCATCATATTTGAAACTATTTAAATAAAAGAGAACAATGGAACTGTTCACCCTGAACTATCTTTGTTATTATCGCATCTCTATTGAATCTTACAGGTCCAAAAGTTTCTTACAATGTTATCGCTGTCAGTGATATTGTCAGTCCCAGTATACCTGATACGTAGATCCTTGCTGCGTGAAATGCGCGGGGTCTCACCTCACCACTCACAAGGGACCATTATATTTTTGACAATTCGATTTCGGAAAATACTTGCTATCACCGGATTCAGTACCCAAAGAAACCGAGAAAAACAAGTTTGTAGTTGCAGAACGTAAACAGGGCCGGAGATAAAGGGGTCCAAAGTTCGAATACAGGACGCAGAAAGTGCCTATAAACACCATGTAATTTTGAAACGAATGGAGGAATTGAGATCAAATGTGAGGTATGAGTAACATGTGTGAAGCTCTACTGAATAGGTGTAGTGTGCATCATGTCGGCCATCTTAAAAGTCGCCATATTTAATTTATCGAAAAGAAACAAACGGGAATGAAGGCATGTGCCATATCATTTGAGGCTGATAAAAATTGATTAAACGTTTAGAAAAGACAATCTGTGCCTTAAGCAACTGTTAAGTTCGTAAATATAAATAAACAAAAAAATATATTGACATTTTGAATAAGTGGAATCTCCAGAGTTTCACTCGTACTATTTAGCACTTTCGTTCGAACAGGGGCCACGGTGGCTCAGTTGGTAGAGCGCCCACCTCTGGTACTAAGGGTCGTCGGATCGATAACTTCTCATGCCTGTGGGCTTTGTAGTGGACAAATACCGTGTGCGTGGGTTTTCTCGGGTTTCCTCCCGTTTCCTCCCACTTTCTTCATTCCACCAATTCATCCCATCATCATCCATACGGCCTGAGCCATAGTTGCCTAAAGGCCTTAACATAAATAAATAAATTCGTTCGAAGAGTTAATTTCTGAAAAGTTAATGAGCAATCAAAAGTAATGGAATATGAGAGTGAAGCTAAAATTCCTAGGTCAGTATTTCTCAACATTTTCATTCTCCTCAGTAATCACAAACCTCGAGAAATGTTGCCTCTGGAGACAAAAGGTCTCGAAACCTCTTTTTGCTACGTTGTCTTAGCAGTCTTCAGAAACATTTAGCTTTCCAAGTTTGAAAGTAAAATATCCCACCACCGGAATTTCCAACGTTCTGCTCATGTCAGGTCAGAATATTGTAAACTATCGACTAATGTCTATCCATTTGTCACATCTAATGATCCGTGGCACCCCAATTAAGAATCAATATGTAGGAAGTAGAACTTCCGCTGTTTCATGTGATAGTCTGCTCACTGCTTTATAGACACGAGGTCTTGGATTCAATCACCAGCAGAAGAACACAATGATCGTAGATTTTCGAGATGAACTATAGGTTCAGTTCTTGTTATATTAACATCAAATCCATTCGTCAAAACGAAAGGGAAAATAATTTATTAATTCATCTTGCATAGGGTCCACTGGATTCCAAAGGTCACTGTTAAATTTTATTTAAGGAAGAGTCTCAGAAAATCTTTAAATTTACGAGACACTGAAAAAGAAACAAAAAATTTCCTAACAACATGTCTGAACCATTTTATGCAGAGAGATTCTATTTGAATAAACGCTATCTCGAGCGACTAATTGGGGTACAATGGGACTATTACACGACAGGCGTGATCACCCGGTCTCACGCCCTGCGACTTTTGGTTGTTGGAGTTACTTGTGCTCCCTTCGGCATAATATGGGAGACCATATGTGGAATGCAATTGTAGTGATAAGAAATATGATGAGATATGTAACAGATCTTCCAATCAACAAGAAAGTCATGGAGTAGAAAGACTAAACCGTATGGTGAATGAAATCGTATACACTTCGAAAATCTCCTGTAAAAGTAAAATGATCCAATATCTGGATCAATAAAACACTCTACGCTGCACAGAGATCTAGAATGCCAAAAAATCGGCAAAAATCCGAAAATCGCACTTTGGCACTCAAACTCACTCAAATGCGTAAAAGTAACAATTTAATGGATAAAAAAATGTATTTTAAGAGAGGAACTACAACTGTCAGATCATTTTTTAGACAAAAACACATTCTATTATAGAAAACTCCATATTGGTGCGTGTGTATGTATATGTACGGGTTCTGCTTCTGCAGTTTATGGATCAGATATACTTAACTTTGTCATCTAATTCCTAATGACCGGGAAAGGTTTAGGAGTACGTTTCATTCCCGGACGGGGCCCCGTTCGGCCTCTGGGACCCATCATTTCAACATGAGTCCGAAGGTAAAAATTGAGATATTTGAATCGTTATTTTGGAAATGTGCTGTACACGTTGAGATGAAAAAAAAAAAAAAGTTTATGAAGACACAAATGTCCGGAGTCCTTGTTGGGTTCCAGGTCCATTTAACAGAGTCCCAATGTAAAACTTGTGATATTTATATCGTTCTTTTTCGAACTGTATTCTACACTTCCAGGCAAGAGAAAATTCTTACGGGTAAATGTGGTTCGGGGCGGCATTGGATTCCAGGGTTCGTAATGGGACCCAAAGCTCCATAAAATTGAACATGGGGCCCATTTAAAAAAAATGAGATATTTAAACAGTTCTTTTCCTAAACTGTTCTGGGATCGTGATTCAATTAATGTGCTTCCTAAGCCTAAATCTGCAAACTTCTGCAAAACATTTCTTCTGTGCCCGTTTAATAGTGCTTCAAAGTAAAAGCTTTGTAACTCAAGATAACTTTTAAAATTACACGTCTTATATACAAATTGTTCATCTGAACACAAAATTACTTGTACGCTGTTTTCCTTAGCATCAAGTATGTCACGAGTCTGCTTAACCAAACCGTAGTGACTGGCGAGAAAATAATTATAACAAAAGGTTTTTAAAATATGTAGAAATTGCAACATGGAAATTACATTTTTGGGACACCTTACTTTGATGATCTAAAAGTAGAAAAAGTAGAATATAGGAAGAAATTTATTTCGCTGACAGATACTCTAATTTGTTGTCTATAGGTCTATACACGAATTCTTCCCTACTGGAAAGATAAATTTTCGATATTTGCCGGCATTTGTGGTATTCCGTATCGCTGGGCGCTGTGGCGAAGTCGTAAATAAATAATAACGAACCATCTGATGCATAAATCTATTTTACCGTATTTTGGAAAGCAGGAAAAGTATATTTCTTGATTAATCCACATGTAAATTTGCAATCTAGCAGTAACAGCAATAATGCCACTGCAACCACAAACAACATTAAACCCCTGTTGTAGCATAGCAGTATACCTATTTGCTTTGTAGCAGCAGGTAGGAAGAGTCAAGAAGTTATTTCATTTCGTTAAAAATATGCTTAAACTTCTTAAACTTGAATTTAAACTTAATTTATCTCGCGGGTGGGGGATATATCCACTCTTAACATGAGCCTGTGACATCTACTGTAGCGGAAGGAATTAAAAGTTTTGGAATGGTGAGAATGAAATGACCGTTTTGATACCTGGTGCGAAACGCGCATCAGCAACATAACACAAGGAACAACTGAGGTCATGTGTCTAACGTCAAAAACTCTGTTACGTCCTGCAAACGGGATGTACCCAGACAGTCAGGGGACAGTGGGTTGTTGAAGAGGGTCGAATGAAAGTGCACACGGAGAACGCACAATTGCTAACGATTTTTCTTTATGAATTCAAACTGGAGCATTCTGCACAGCAAGCAACACAAACATAAACAGTTCATTTGGGACAGGAATGGTGAATGAACGAACCATTCACAGTTAATTTGTCAAACTTCGTTCCGGTGACACAACATTGCAAAATGAGCCCCATGGGTACCGCCCAACGTCATGTTCGGATGAGCTACTCAGGAACACCGTGGAAGCGGACCCTCGGAAAAGTGGTCGTGCCATTGCAGACGAGTTAGGCATAGACATACTACTGTGAGTCGGCGGCTCCGTGCGATCGGTATGATGAAAAGCTTGGACTCATGGGTGCTAAATGAGTTGACACCGGCCAATAAGTATCGCCGTCTGGAGGTGTGCAGTTCTCTGAGTGTAAGGAATAAACGGGAAGGTTTCCTGCATCGGGTTGTCACTTCAGATGAAAAATGGATCTGCTATAAAAATCACAAACGGTCAGGACAATGGTTGAATCGTGATCAACGTACAGGACGGTGTTCTGATCCACCTCTCTACGCACGGAAGGTGTTGTTTCTGGTATGGTAGTCTATGGTAGGAGTGATTCCATCATGTCTTTCTCAGATGATGTAAAAGCATCACTGCAGATCGTTACAGTGCTGAACTCCATGAAATGTTCTGCAAACTTGTCCGCAAGCATGCAGCAATTGTCAACAGACATGGTGTTGTCATGTTGCACGACAATGCCCACTCACGCATTACGCAAAGAACGGTGCAGTCTGTCCATGAGTTGAAGTATGAAATGCTTCCTCACCCACCGAATTTCCCCGATCTCTCTCCCATTGACTACCACTTCTTCCGTCATCTCAACCACTCCTTTGCAGGGAAGACCTTCCTAATGATCATTATTATAGAGTATTCGAAAATTATAAATTGAAAATTATAGAGCATTCAAAAAAGGAACTTGATGTAAAAACGTATTACAATAGAAAATATGTTTTTCCTTGAGCTACAAATTCCAATGAAACATATTACCGGGTTTCATTTCCTGGATTCCTAGACTGTTAGTTGAAAACTTATTCGTTGAAACCAGTGTTGAGGTTCCTAAATGGAACACCACAAAATTAATACGCCCGTTGACCTTATTTACATGCACATTACAATGAAAGTACTGTGAATTTAAACTTATCGTTTCTTTACTGCTGTTCCTTTTTTAAAAAAAGTCTATTTGAATGCTGCTGCATATAAGTACCCTTTCTCTACACGGTAATTCAAATGCAATCAGTCGATTACAGTTCGTATTCTGCAAGGGAAAACTCTAAAGACTACCAAGAAATAAAATGGATATTATATTTTTTTACTTTTAATGTGTTGTTTCTGAATTTATGGGCTTTAAAAGAATGGTGTATTATTGTCTGCAGTAATAAATCTTTCTAAAAAAACGTAGATAAAACAAGAGTTTCAACCATTTCGAAACACATCAATGGCAAAATGGGTTGGTGCGAGCGAGCATTACCATGACAGCTTCCCTTTTTACATCTCCCGTAAAACCCTTTCCATGTGTATGCAGAATTTATTCGATAGCAATCCCTCTCTGTTCCTCGATGTTGAAGTTTTGTGCGTGTTTAAGTGTCCATCTGCTGTTTCTGTGTGGTTCTCTCATGATAATCCAACTTGAAGAGTGATCAGTCCAACGGTGGGAAAGAAAACAAATTTCACTGTGTGTTAACAAGGACTGAATAGAGGCTGGTTTCATTTAAAAGATGTTTTCGGGTTTTCTTCGAAACCTACTTTTCGCTTTTTCTTTCGGCAACTACATTAGGTTATCTGCATCTGGTTATTAACAAGAGTTATTTGGTTGTATTTTTTATTAATCCATGCCTGCTAATACTGTTACTTCGCCCAGATTTTTCCAGATTAAATTCGGAGCGCGGTGTGTTTTCTAACTGATTCCGCCACGAACTGATTCTGTCAAGAGGTTATCACCACAGTACAAAAAATACTCCCAGAAAAGTTTTCAAAGTATAATAACATATACAACTTAACATTTACCGGGAATATAAAAAAATAGGCCCGTACAGATTTCTCATAAAGAAAAACTGTTGTGACGTACGTCTCATATTCTATATGACCGGAATTTAACCTGCAAAAGATGTTCAACAAACGTAATATTAGAACCAAGGGTGTTGTGGAGCTAGGGCAGGCCAGATACTGTTTTTAGACATCAGAGACCACCCTGTTTCTTTGTGTTGATAGTTTATTTACTTCAACAAAGATAAAAAAAATTCTGTAGAAAGTATCTATTAGACAATTTCTATTTGTGACAAACTAAATCGCTCTTATTTCTCATTACCATTGTATACTTAAAAGCCACACATTTTAAGGAGTTTCGGTAGATTTTTAGTAAAAATTAAAAAAAATGAATGTTATGGCCCTAATTTGTTGCCTGGAGCTTTCCTAACAAGTACACTAGATTATCTTTCTAGTATGAGTGTCTACAATGCTAGCATTGCTGAACTAGGAAGGCACAGTGCATATTTTTTGCACGGTGCTTGCCACACACATACTCTAACAAACTACTTGTGCATGAAGCGCCCCCGTACTATTTTTCCCATAACTACACCACTGATTAGGATGGTACTGTATTACGACAGTGTTTTAAAAAGGAAAGGACATGCCTGTAATGTTGCTGCAACCAATCAAATTTGTGATGTAAAAGGGGAGGGAACAATGGATTCACACACGATAAACTCCAAATAATTCGAGTATTTTTGAACTGGAGACACCAGCATAGAAGGAAGACCGACGTCTTAGATATCGCCCACTGACCGGCAATAGGGATGTCCTTGGGTTTCATATCAACACATTTTGAAATGGCACCCCATTGTCTGACAGTAGAAAAAACTAGGAACGGAGTCTGTTATCGACAGGTTGGAATGTGTCGATAGAGAATGTGTTCTCCCGGAAATGGATAACTGTTAAAATCCAAGCAGCATGCAGTTTCGGGTTAGAATCGTCACTGAAGATGAGTTCATATATCTCCAATTCCCATCACCAGGAATGTTCGACCATATTCGGTCGATTCACTTTCAGTAGTGGATCAGAGTACTGGAAACTAGTATCCATACTGTTTTATGCAAAAGTTCCCGGCACTCATCAACAGAAGGAGAATGCATCAAGACACATCTGCTAACAACTTCAACAGTTACAAGGAATCGGGTTGTACCACAACGGTTGGCATCTAGGACTTTGCCTATCTATGACATATTCCCTCAGTGGCAGGTAATTAAAAAAAGGAAACAGTTAACACGGGTTTAACGACTTTCTGTCTTCCAAACCTGCGGTCTGCGGAGTAGTACCGGCGTGGAGTTCTGGCTACGAGTGAGTGTTGGAAAGGTTCGTACAGAAGAGTGGCATGTACTTCACTACCCGGTGACAACATAAATGATTATATATATATATATATATATATATATATATATATATTCTTCAAATTCTTTGTAAAAAAGGGCATGAACTTTTGACTCACTGTGTTGCCAGAAAAGTACGTTCAAATTTCACATGTCATGGGAAAAGTTCCAAGTATTGTGACGTGTACTGTTCCCTTTAACTCAGTAAAGTGTAGCAACTCTATGTGATATCGATAGATTCTGCAAATGAACGTAAGACTTCTGAAGAGATATTGAGACAAATAGTCTAGGTAAGGGCATACGACTCCCTCTTATCCTCTTATTTATATATGAAGCATGTTGGATGGGAATGGACATCTGTAACCCATCCCATAAGGGCTTAATTTGGTTCGTCAGGCGAACATATTAGCCACACTATTAGTCGCAACTGCCAGAATGCTCCTTGAGCCAATTCGGAACAGCTTAAGCACGATGATACAGTGCATTATACTGCTGGGACTGCCCATTGTTGTGGGAACACGTGAAATCAGCGAGGGTACTACAAAAACTGAGACTGCAAAGTAGGAGTAGGGGAATAAAACAGACCAGAATTACAATAACAGATATGTTTTTAAATGCTGGTCGGAAGTCCCTTCAGTGGTACATCTCAATGATGCGATAAGTGTTGGAATTATGAAATGTATGGGATAGAGTTATCACCATACACTTCACAGTTCTGGCTCACACATTTCTACAGCGTAATGGACGACTTAAATTTCACAGCCTACGGGCATTGAACACGTGAATATACAGGAAGGCATAACATTCAGAAAATAACGTCTGTGTTCTGGAAATAGATAGAGAATGAACTGTTTGGATGATACCCGAGAGATATGAACAAACAGCGCTTAATTTGTTGAATACTCCTCATAGAAACATGATCGGAGGAAATTGTTAACAAGAATTAATAAAAATAAATCATCAGTGTATTGAAGACACGGTAACTTCACATCCCTGGGTAATTGTATATTTACATCACAAGTAAAGGTAGGGTGGTGGGAACATACAAATTGTCACCAAGCAGTTTCTGATTCTGGTGCAAGAGATGAAATTATCCCCTGAGAAGGTAGACCCCCTATACGCGTACTCTTACGCCCTTTTCCGCTAATCATTAAAATGATTTTATATTCAATTCCAGTAATCTTGATGAACATTAGTATTTAATTTTCGTTTAGTTATTAGTGCTCAATACAAGTAAGTTTTTAGTTTTTAAAATTGCAGGTGAATAGAAAGTATCTTTCGCAGACTGTTGACTGTTTAGTGTTTGAATAATAGACAGTATTGTTTTTTTTTTAAATTACAATTGTCTTAAAGCCTAAATTCAGGATTATGCCCAAATACTTCTAGCAGTTGGGAATTGAAGCCACGAGTAACAGGATACCTTCAATAGTAGAAAGTCAAGTAGGCCTATATAGATTTGCGGAGCCGAACGAAAATTTGTTCGGGATGCAGGCTAATTTTACAGGTAGGTGCATGATAATTTGATGTGAAAGGTCAACGAAAATAATCGCATGGAGGTACGTTTCAGAATTATATCGTTATTCCTACAGCTTCCTAATATTTCAGGGAATATATGACATCGTCATCCCTGGCTAAGCCTGCAGGCATTCGCATTGTGTGACGAGGCTTTACTCCGCGAGTATAATGGCAGGGACTATGATGAGACGGTTCAATGTATTGTATGTAGGATTTAGTACAAATAAACTTTCAAACAAACAGTTTCTAGATTATTTTTAATAGCAAAGAGTACTGCGAGGGTTAAGTCATAAGTCATGGCAACTATTTTATTTTTTTTCGAACAGGGGATAACAGGACAGATCGAAAATACACGTTGGAAACCTTATGGCATGGACTGTCGAGTGATCCCACCAGATGGTGTATGTGAGTAGAGCTGCATGTCTGAGCACGCCCCGACGTTCAGTAGGTGAGCGTCCGGAATGGAGGTCACGAGGAGTGAACAACGTGCGTATGTGAAAGTAGCATTTCTCCGCGGCAGGAATGCACGGAAATGTCACACAGTTACGGGAAGCACTAGGTACGCGCTCCCTACCCTATCGAACAGTGGCGTGGTGGATAACGCCTTTCAAACGGACCAGAGTGCCTACTGCCAATCTGCAGCGCAGTGGGCGTCCTGTTCGCCGCGAAGCCGCTATCCACCTCGCAATTGTTCGATAGGGTAGGGCACGTGCAGCTAGTGCTTCCCGTAACTCTGTGTGATATTTCCGTACATTCCTGTCGCGGAGAAATGCTACTTTCACATACGCACGTTTTTCACTCTTCGTGACCTCCATTCCGGACACTCACCTACTGAACTTCGGGGCGTGCTCAGACATGCAGCTTCACTCACATACACCATTTGGTGGGACCACTCGACAGTCCATGCCATAAGGTTTCCAACGTGTATTTTCGATCTGTCCTGTTATCCCCCGCTCGAAAGAGCAAAAATAGTTGCCACGATTTATGACTTAACCCTCGTATCTTAATATTCTTTATACCGTTATTAGCTCCACCCTATTAGAGAAATACGATCACATTCAATGTCATGTTCATCTTTTTCTAATGTAATGCGCCCTTCAATCTCGTTACCAGATTTCTCTTAAATTTGGAAGGCTTCCAAACATTCAAGGAAAGCAATCGTCGTTCTGTTTCAACTTTAATTTAATGCTCTCAAAAGCATGAAATCCTTCACTGGAGCACATTGATTTCTAAGCGGCTGAAGATAAGAACTGTGCATGCGGGCAATATTTCCATTTATAAAAAATGAACAATATATTGTTCTTCTCATAACAGAAAAATCTACATTGGATTTTCTTTATCACTATTCCCTAAAGTTCTCTTGTCCGTGCCAATAAAAATTACACTCAAGGAATCTATCTTCTGGGAGAAAAGTGTCCGTATTGTTGATGATCCTCTTTTGTAAAATATGTGAGGTCAAACAAAAGATAAACTGGGAAATAAAAGAAACCAGAAAAAACTAATCCATTGGTTTTTGTATATCGTATAAAAAAAGGAGTTCCCAGAAAGACAATAATAACGATAATAAAAAAGAAGAGAAGCATTTGGTGAACTATCGGAACGAGTTTTATAGCTTTCTGATACGAGACTATACTGTACATAAAAGTTGGTAGGTACAGAATAAACTGCTTCGTGATTTCTACCGACTAGCGTTTTTTCGTTCTTCTTCTCTCAAGAGAGATAAATAAAATTGATAATAAAATAATATTGAATACAGAAAGAAGGAAGTGCTTGCCTTACTCCTCTCTTGCGTTTTGTGGATGGAATATTTGTTTCGCAAAAGAATTTCCGAGTATTTATGAACATTATGAACACAGTGATATGAACATATTGTTGTTGCATAATTTCTAACCAGAACAGTGTCGGTTATTTTTTCTTCAGCTGCCTTGTCTCCATTTTACTCCATAAAAAATACTTGGCTCAAAAAACTGGTAAAAACCGTACATGAATCGATGTCCACATTTTAGAGGTCAAATTTTCACGAGGGACTCGGATGGAAGAAACTACATAATGTTAGATCGCGTAAAAATAACAAACATAAAAAATAATCTGTCTGACTTTTCTGAGTCACCGTGGCTCATCTGACTACGGAACAGGATGGTCGCGTTCTGACTACAAATTTGGTGGTCTGAGTTTAAATCCCGATTAGGACGCTGGAGACTTTTGTTCAATGCTCCCGTTCCTGGTGCTCTGTGGTGCAGTCAGCCTCCTACCAAATTAAGTAACACACTGTCCTTAGTGCTCCTGTGCATCTTGGGAGGTAAAGGCGGTTAACAGTGAGACTAAACATCCCACCTCACCTTTTGCGATTGGTCCAAAATATGTCGAGCGCTACCTATATATTCCAAGTTCAGGGTTCATAGCCCGAGCGCATCGCAGAGAGGATACGTTCATCTTTTTTCCCTGACTTTTCTAACCTAATCTGTTTCCGTAAAGCACGTAAAATGTTGAAAATGAGTATAACGAGAACAATGTTGTAGCGACCTATTTTCGCTTGGTCAATGAAGATTAGTCATTCATTTTTTTCCTCTTTCATTATTGTGTTGGCGGGATTTTATTTTATTGCTTTTTCATTTTATTACTTAATATTTCTTTGTATATTTAATCGTCTTATTTCCTCAACAAACTTTCTTCCGTTTAAAAGCTTTAAAAACAAACAAATAGATCTAATTGTTTTTTATTACGTTAAGAATCCAGTTGGATAATGCACAATCCCCTTTCGCTCCGGGTCGTCTGCTTTGATTTTCTTTGATTCGCTGAGGCCAGTCAGTAGTAGAAAACATGGATGTTGACGTAGAAAAAGCTGCATAAAAAGGCTGTCTCCGAAAATATATAGAAAGTAAAGTTGTAATGCAGCCTAATGCTTAAAAGCTTATTAACATAAAATAGTAGCATCTTCTGATGTGAAATATTATTTTCATATACTGTGTTCCAGATTTTTTATGGTAGCAGCTGAAAATTGATTTCTGCATTTGGTGTTTTGCATCGTCCAATATGGATGCCACCGGAAGTGTGCAACGGAAAATGTTTGTGTGGTTCAGCAGCGTGTGAGGTGTTTTCTATGTGGTGGGCATTAGGTTTTCCTTATTATTCCTAATAAATATATCATTTGTGGTGCTAAGCCCTTTTCTTCTGTGAGTGAAAGTGATTCAATGTATCTACAGCATGTCAGTGGTTTCTGGTTTGTCTAGTGGAAGTATGTGTGAAGTGGTCATGTCAGCCTAAATTGGTAGGCGCCGGGGTCGGTTTCATATCAGGTAATATATGATTAATGTCTTAAAATTCCTCTTTCTCTCCCAGAAACCCAAGTCTGATTCAAGATAGTTAATTTCAGCACGTTAGATTCTGGTTCGTATACGTTGAATATTTTACCTTGCACCATGGTTCATGCTACCTTTCACAATGCGCGTTATTTTCCCATTCAGAATCTTCGTTTGCTCTTTTCGGAAACTGGTATGTATAAAATTGTACGAAATTTCTACAGCATGTCCGTTTCCTCAAACGTAAGATTTTGTCGATTCTCTACGTTCTATTCCGGTAACCAGCAAAGTCAAAGCTTCCTCGTTGTGTCAGCAGACGTCCATAGAAATTCGTGTTGTAAATTAATACCTAACCCAACCATAATATAGCAAGACTGTATTATCAGAACGGAGGTTAGGTTGTGAAGTTTGAAAAATTGAAATTTCATACGAGATGTTTTGACAACGATTTTTTAAAATATCAAAGCAAATTGCTGCCCAGTAGCTACATTGTAAATAAAAATCTTTTTCATAGAAAGAAGTGTTACTCTTCAGTAATTGTGAAAATTGTAAAGTATAGAATGTGTACCACGTTTGGAAAGTAAAAGTAGCCTAATCTTTTGGAATATAAGTATGTGAAATCTTGTCTCTGTTCTTAGGCAGAACTTTTCTGTATATAATTAATTTGCCCTTTTGTTAAGTGAAATTAAAAGCATCTTCAATGCTCGTTTTGATGTTCAAGAGATACTCTTCGGAAACTCTTTTTTTTTAACAAAATTCAGCAATCTTCTTCCCTTGCGTTTGTCATTTTTAAGTAAAAATAAATTGCACTTTTACCAGATATTTCTTGTGTCAAGAGTTTCATTATGATGTAGGTAGATTACCATCACTCGTATTGCTGGAAAGGTTCCCAAACTTTCGCTATTTCAGTCCGGGAAGTGTTAATTTATGTATATGTGAGAAGGTAATTGCAGATGAAGTTAAAGTTTGATATTTGATCCAACGCTTCAGCAATCTTTAGGGAATAGTCAAATTAGTTGAGCTCATCCACATCTCGTGTCAAATGTTAATTAGTGTGCGGCTGTGTTGAGCCTTGTACTATTTTAATGCCTAGTTGCGTTAGGTCACTAGAATAGAGTTTAGTGCTCTGCTTTCCTGTGGGATGTTCTCGCCTGCATATACCCCCACCCTTTTGGGGTCTTTTGTGTTTTAGCCTTCGGTTTTTGCCAAATTTTTGCGTTTAGTCACTTCTTTCGGGCTTCTTACATGCATGCTTTGTGGTTTATACTAGTGAGTGTTCTGTCTTCGATGCGGCTGAAGCAGGGTGTTAATGAGTAGGTACCCTCCCTGGCTTCAGGTCCGATAGCGGTTTTCTTTCGTTATGTGCCCTCTCCTGTGGCGTAATGTCGGCTTGTCTCCAGGATAGGTTTGACAACGTTGAGTTGGGTAAGACCCCTTTTTACAACAGGGCTCCGCGGGCCCCTGTTTTGCTGATGAGTCTACCTACTTTCGTTTGTTGGAGAAGCCTTTGGAACATTACATTTGTAGCGACCGTGATAGGACTTCTGCTCCTTTGTTTCTTCGGATGCGTGTGGTCACGTAGTGTAGTTTTAGTGAAGACTGTGATAAGAATTGC
Source organism: Lepisma saccharinum (assembly GCA_022664845.1). Classification (NCBI taxonomy): domain Eukaryota; kingdom Metazoa; phylum Arthropoda; class Insecta; order Zygentoma; family Lepismatidae; genus Lepisma; species Lepisma saccharinum. The sequence goes on along the minus strand of JAGDQP010017728.1, from coordinate 19,358 downwards.
GAATTCTTGAGATTATTGTATGATCACATTTGGTAGCGACATGTGATTTACTGGATTGTGATCCTATGCTTCTTTGTGTGTGTAGTCCAGTCTAGAAGGTGCATGTTTTTGATTCGATTTTTGTGTTTTGCACTGTGGGGAGCATGGCATGAGGTAAGCCTATGTAAGTGGATGATGGCTTTGCTGTTTGTGGTGTGTGTAGGGAGATGCCAAGATCATATGCTTTGTTTGTTTCTGTGATTTTTTTTTGTGTGTGTGTTTTGTATATTCTCTGAAAATTACCATATGGAAATTGCGGAGGTTTTTTTCTTCTTTTGTAGAACCATACTCATTAGTTTCAGTATCTAGTTTTAAAGCAATATTTTACAGTAAAGTGAACAGACTTGGAGAGAGAATTTTAAGAGATTAACCATTACTTATCTGATGATGGTTAACCGGTCCCCTGCCATTCATATATATATATATATATATATATTGTGTTGGTTGATAAGTATAGTGCAGGGTCAATTTACTTATGTGTTTTGTTGAGATAAATTGACAAAATGGCTGGCGGTGCTCGCTGTTTCGAGGAAAATTTGAGCTGCTGTCATTTTGTCACCAAGGAACCTGTGATAAGCTGGAGTAAATGCGCTCGCAAGTTCCATCGCGGATGCTTACAGAAGTCGCGCAGCGAGCGTGCTCGTTTAACTGAATCTCGTCTTCACTGGCATTGCAGTGCATGTCCGGTTGATAAATCTGATATGCCGGTAGTTGGAGAATCAGTGAGCACTGATCATCCTTCAAGGGAAAGTGTCGCTCAGGCCTCCCTACCCAAGAACGATTTTGAAAGACTTTTCCAAATTATGAAAAAGCCTCTCAAAGCTTGCAGACCTGGTTCACTTTCTCACTTTTTCAGGTCAGGTACTGAGTCAGATTCCTCAAGGGTTCCTAAAGAGTTTGGAACAGAACTTTGAACTCATGAGGTTATCTGATGCAGACCGGTTATTCGTTGCATCTAAGCGCCTGACCGGTGGAGCGTTAGCCTGGCATAGTAAAATCAAAACGCAAACACATACCTACACTGATTTTGAAAAACACTTTCTTAGTCAATTCAGTGGCGAACGATTAAGGAAATTGAAGCTCAGACGTTTGCAAAGTGTTAAATTTGTGAGCAGCGGATATACATCAATACTAGACTTTGCTTGCAGTGTGGCAAAAATCTATAGACTTATGCGGTGAGAGTGAGGAAGATGAGCTGCTTGAAATTTTGTTAGAGGCACTACTTCTCTCGTTAGGACGTCAGATGCGTTTGTTGAAACTTAATATTGTTGAAGAACTAATAGAGAACTTGACGTTGTGGAAGTTATACGACGTTCATGATGTAGAACTCGGTCTCGAATCTTCGTTGGGGCCGACAAATACTCAGAAACGCAAATTTACCGGCAATAACGATGTGGCTGAAGCAGGGTGCTAATGCGTAGGTACCCTCCCTGCCTTCAGGTCCGATAGCGGTTTTCTTTCGTTATGTGCCCTCTCCTGTGGCGTAATGTCGGCTTGTCTCCTGGGTAGGTTCGACAACGTTGAGTTTGGTAAGCCCCCATTTTGCAACAGGACGCCGCGGGCCCCTGTTTTGCTGATGAGTCTACCTACTTTCGTTTGTTGGAGCAACCTTTGGGACATTACAATGTAAAGTGAGTGTTTCCAGGTCACGTATTTACATTTTCTACGCTAATGATTTGCTCTGCCCAGTCATTCTAACATTTTCTACCAACTTTGTGACATACAATGGCATACATTATTAAACAAATAATGACACTTCGTATTAAAAGGAAAAATATATTTCCATCTTACGGTTAGGATCAACTTGGTGTTGGAAAATTACTTGGTGTAAGACTGGCTTAAACTCCATACGGCAGCATAAGTTCTCACTTCCTATTCTTGTTCTATAGCATTTTATGACAGAAATTTTATAGGAAGTTGGACCGTGTATTCAGGCCCTTGAAATGAATTATTTATTCAATTTATGCTTGGATGTATGTTATTGATCTTGAATCTTGATATTTTTTCGACCTTTAACAGTGATCTTGTTAAGAATAGTACAAGTTTCACCTGGTTCTGACTAATATGAAAACTGCAGCTGGAAATGCTAATTGGTTAAACTTTTCGGTATTGCTTTGCTTTCCTCAATGATGTTAGAGTAAAAAGAAATTGTATGTTATTTTTTGTACCAATATGTGATTGAATTTAAGAAACAATAAAGCAACAACAATCTGATTGGTTGTTGTTCAGGCTGCCATTTCAATTAAAGCAGAAAATATGCCAAACAGTGGCCACATCTTACTAAGTATGTGGCCCGAGGCTGTGTCCAAAAGCACAAGTATACACTAGTGAATGCACACTTTCAATACATACGATGCTAAATGGACTTCTGACGCATATTTGACCGCAGCAGTAATGGTGGATAAAGTAACAACATATTTAGCCTCCATGTTCAATGCACGACTAAATTATTAATGTTTGTTTACTAACAGTACTTATAATTATAAAATGTCATTTAAATATTTGTTAAAGAAGACATGTTATTATAATGACAAAATGATAATAAAAAGTTATGTTTCCCTTTTAAAACTCGTATTATTAATCCACGTTGTGTTAAGCTATGACTTGGCAAGGGTACCCATTAGGTAACAAGGAGGAGCGCTCGCCATCCCCACCCCTCCTAGCCGGAGAAAATTATATTATGCAAGATAGAAAACAAAAATAAAATATTTATATCTACTTTCTATATTTTATTTTTTATTTACTTTTATTTTATTTATATTTATTGTCAACATAACAAGCTTTGAAGCCCAATTAGAGTCGATATTTAAAATGCTTATTCACAGATATTTTTATTACAATATTTCTAAATGCGTTCGAAGACGAAGACATATCACATATATCCAATTCGGTGGAAGTTCTACACATTTCATTGTAGGTAGTTACATATTCTACAGATTGGTGATTTCATAATTATATTGTCTTGCCTTTTTGCAGTGGAAGAGACCAGTGTTGTCTACGCGAGTTTTTCATGACGGGATACGAAACTGTAACAATGATACCAAGTCTGTGCAGTCTAAGTCATTTTGAATTAGTTTACTAAGAAATAACAGATCAGAAATGCTACGTCTTTGCTCTAATGAATATAAGCATAGTACATTTTCTCTAATGTAAAAACGTTGTTAAATCTTCTTCCCATCCTTATTAAAAATGCTAGAATTTTAAAAGTTTCATCTATAATACTTTATTTTATGTGGCTGTTAAACATTAATTTCACATCAAACGTGACACCAAGATTTTGTTAAACTACGTCGGGTCTACTTATGAATTTAACAATTAAAAATATAAATCGTTTTATTAGTACTGAATGATAAAACTTAATGCAAGATGATTGATAGTATTAATTGCAAGATGATTGATAACGCACCAGTTAGTAAAATTGCCTAAACTATGCTGTTTTATGGTATCTTCATGGAATTAATTTTAGCATATATTTGAGGTCATCCGCAAATAGCACTTTTTCATTATCTGGTAAGAATTGCGGTAGGTCATTAATGAACAAGAGGAATAACAACGGTCCAAGTTTCGAGCCTTGCGATACTTATGATATTCATCCGATTTGTGTTCCTTAAATAGAACAGACTATCTGCGATTAGTTAGATAAGAGCGTATGAACCTAATCAAAGATTTAGAGAAGTAATGGTGATTTATTTTACCTAGTAATAAATTGTGATTAAGTCTGTCAAAGGCCTTTTCAAAGTCAATATAAATCGCATCGACTTGCTTTCCTTTGTCCAACGAGTTTTCAATAAAATCTGTAACAACTGTGAGGTTCGTTACAGTAGATTTTTGTGAAACAATGCCATGTTGTTTAGTTGAGATAATTCCCTTCAAATGATTAATAATTCGTTGATATACAATCAGTTCAAAGATTGGTAAGATTGCTATAGGCCTGTGTTTGGTAATTTCTCGTCTGTTGTTTGTTTTGGGTATAGGACAAACTAAAGCAGATTTCCATTTGTTGGGGAAAATACGTTTCTAGTGCCAAGTTGAACGCAATCAATAGGGAATATTTAAATTTATCAATACATCGTTTCACTATATACGAGGGTATACCATCAGATCTAACTGTCGTTTTGGATTTTAGATTCTTAACAGCCTTTCCTATTTTGTTCAAATGTATTTGATCAACAGGCAGTATTCAGATTTCTTAGTAACCCCAGAATTACTATCAAAATTACTAAAAGGTTGAGAAGAGGATACAAATACTAATTGGAAATACTGTGCAAATGTATTAACTATTTCTTCATTGTTACACAAATTCGCCCTTTAAATGTTAATATATTTGGGGGAAGATGTTTTGTTTTGTTGTAAATACATTTCCACAGTTAACCTAGATCGTTATTGATATTATTTTCAGAATTTGATATAAAGGTCTTATAGGCTATTTTTATGTTTTTCTTGACTTCCCTACACAATCGAACAAATTCCTGATAGTAGGGTTTTGAATTTTCAATTTTGTATGTATAGACTTTATATGATAAATTGTTTTAACCTTGAGTTTCCTAATAATGTCTTTAGTAAACCAGCACGGATACCTTGGGACACATTTGACAAATATTTCATAAATAATATCTTAGTTTACTATTCTAAGTTATTAGCATTATTATACTCTTTTAAGCATTTCCAATCAACTTCCAGTATACTTTAAGGTCGGTTTAATATACTTCATGACATGGTTCTTTTTACGCCCTTAATTTAGTAAATATTGTAGTGGTTATCTTGTTGATAACGTTTAGTAATTCATAGAAAAACTGTCACTTTATCCTTTCCCCTCTCTGAAAACCAAAAGATGGGCGCCCATGTGACTCGGGTATGCCATTGACGCATTTCTGCATTTTCGGTTCTCACAGGAGGATGCTAGATTAAAGTTGAAAGTGTTTGAAGTCGCATTATGCTAGAAAAAGAACACTTTATATGTTCTTCAAGTAATACTTGCTTTGCAATAATCAGTTAAGCGTACAGAATACACATTTAGGGCCAATCACTATATTCTTTATATACCGTGTACATTATATTTGAAATCAATCATTAGGTAGGGAAAGCTGGTACACAATAAGTCATTTTCTATAAATTGATGTGAAAATGATAAAGTCAAGTATATTATAGGAGAACGTGATAATTGTATGCTGAGATTTTGACATTGTTTATTTAGCTGAGACCCATATTTGATGACATCATACGCCTACGCCATTACGGGTGTTCTAATTTCTCAGCTAAAATAAACAATATCAAATCTCAGATAGCTCATTTGATCCACATTCACAAGTATTATTGGGCCCGCTTTTCAAAATTTCATTGCTGCTTGTCATTTGTCCAATATCTTTAAAAATATGAAAACTCACACACACATACTCGCACCGTAGGTACTGAAGCCTCTTAAATAGATATATCAGTACTTCAAGTGTGATTTGCTAAGCCGACACCATTTACGTCATCATGTGCCGAGCTATAGCATCATTTGTGACGATCTCGCCGTGACTCAACGCTTGTCTCTCCTAAAGTAATCAGATTTCGGAATCTCTTAAAAGGAACTTTTTTCTTGTTTTGATGTAAATAATCATCTCCCACAGTTTGGAGCATTATTTCAGGAACATCCTGTACAGCAATTATCTCCAGTATCAGATCGAGGTCTGTGATCATAGCCACTAAACCACGGAGGATATATTGCGTTTCTTCTTCCATCTCAAAATGCCTTACTTCCTGTTCCTCCGTACCGATTTCCTGTTTAGTTATCAGAAGTACTTACCACGTGTCGTTTCTTATTGTACAAGTTCACAATTGATATTCTTAGTAGGACATTGAACGTATGACACTAGTGACAGAATCAGGACACACGTAAGGGTCTTTGTTACCAGTCACATTTTTTTTAAAAAAAATCTCTTTCCTCTTGCAGAGACAGTATCTTTAACAATTACGCGGAGCTTTGAGCGAGAAGACAGGTGTCAACAGACATTGTATCCTGATTGGCTGACTTCCTTCTCTTCTTTACTACTTCTTCTGCTTCTTTTTTCTACCTTGTGACAACATTAAAAGTTGTTGATTAATTTCAGAGGCTCCCGCACACGAGAGCTACTGGGCGGGCTTGCAATGTAGAACGCAACTCCTTGGTCCTTCCGTGACAGCGTGAAAATTAAAATCTCGCTTGAAACCGTTAAAGCTGTCCCGACACACAATCAGTTTATTCTTGTCAGTTTCCATTATCTCTGTCTTGCTTTATACTTGTCTTTCTCCTTTCTTGTCCTTTCCTTTTATATTTATATCTATCTCACTCTCTGCATTTGGCCATTAAAAGCGGTCTCCACTCCGACTTGGCCACCATGAAGTGCAAAAGTGTGCGTGACAAACTTGTGACTTGCTATTTTGTACTTCACCGTCAATGTCCGCCCCTTAACAAAATGAGAATAATTCAGATGTTGGTCTTGCAAATTCAATATCATTGCAGCCAGAAAATAGCAAAATTTTGTAAAATATTGTCAAACACAACTCATTATTTTTACTTGATATCATTCAGTGGCAAATTAAAAACTGTATTGATTTCTGAGGTAAACTTTAATCGAACTGTGCCCATTTCTTGGAATATTGAATTCTAAGATCTTCCATATCCTCCTTCCTGTAACGCAGGGCGTTATTTGTAGGATATGAAAGGGGGGATCCCTAGCACCTTGTGTGTTTTCCCTGGTACCTCACTCGCCATTTTTTATTTATTTATTTATTTTTGTAGGAAAAGAAAACCAGTTAATTTACGTCCAGTACTCCATTAGCTAAAAGTATGTTTCCCCGTACTTCCCTGGTTTGCACATACTCTAACGCCTTATTTGCTGAAAATAGGGGTATGTTTATATGCATTCTATGGTGTAATGAAATTTCTGGCTTTTATTCATTGCTCAGAAAGTTCATTATCAGCAGCAGTGTTTTGCCGAAGATGTCAGGTTTTTAAAGGTATATTCCCTTTCCTATTTTGCGTTTTACTTTTTATTCTAGGGTACACAGGCCTGTAGATAGGATTTTCGAACTGGGGCACAATTGAACTCCTCATCTCTTCTCTGACTCGCTTAACGAAACGAGTTAAATTAAAGGTGTAGTTACTAGCCCCGCAGCTAAAACTTTGCAATCAGTCGAAGGAAGAGGGCTTTACTATGGAAGTAACAAAGAGTCAAGCGAACTAAATGTTCAAGTAAACCAATCTCAACAATTGTAAAGAACGGGTTTCACATTTTTTTCTATTAAGTAAACTTTCCTTTTCCATAAAATCAAGATATTGGTAAATATATTTTTCGGAGAAATGTTTACTAATATTTTTTTGACGATGGGATAAGTAAATATGCTCCTGTGCTCTGATGGGACCACTCAACGAATGTGCCATTCCATGTCAGATCAATAAAATAATAATAAGTTTTTGACCTCGCCAGTTTTGATATAGATTAAATTTGGCACGAAGAAGACATATGGCAAAGTAGGTAATTCTCCCAATTTTCAGATTTTGATTTTGGAAATTGTCCAAGATACAGACATAATAAAAATCAAAATTTTGGAAAAAAAAAAAGTGACACACTAACAAACATACAAATGCCTGCAACATTTTTGCTAATTGTAGTGTAGTGAAAATTCAAACATCACTGAAAAGATCAGGAATAGACCTTTCTATTGATACCTCACATGACCTTATGACGACAGATTACAACTTCAAGGTCATTCACTGTGACCTTTGACTTGAAAATCTCAAAACATGCCATCTCAGAAAATTATTTAAAAAAAAAATATATATTTTATTGCCACAACATTTTTTTACCCATGTACCAAATATTATAATAGGCTGGGACCGCAATGGCAAGGCAGTGCAGGATTAATGGGAGTATATGTCCTGCAGGTAACGCACAGAGTCATACCATGCAATAAATATTTCTTACCTTGAGGATTAAGGTTTACCATACATGACATGTTTATATTTTATAACATGATACAGCTCTGTGGTATAGCCTTCTCACCATATTTTTTTTATTTTCCTTTTTTATTGTATTGTAAATTAATATGAAAAGTGTATAAATTGCAAAGAAGTGTGTGTATGTGTGTAGACTATATTCCATTAGTATAGTATTACCTGGCCAGTTAAGATATTTAAGTTAAGGTATATTATCCTGCATATTAAAATTGTTATATTAATTGCAAATATACCTGCAAATATATAATTGCAAACATGGAATTAGGTTGATTGTTTGGTTTCAAATTGTAAAAAAAATTAAAATATAATTGAACTGTCTGTAATTCTCTATATGCATCAATTATTTTATTTTTTAATTTTCTTATCATATTTTAGTAAGAAAACGTCGTTACTAGTCGTTACTAGCTTGGCAGAGCCCTCTCCCGACATTTTTTTTTTATCTGTCTTAGCTCCTGCAATCAGAAGAAAGCGTATGGTCTAGTCTTGAAAATCTCTGCAGCATCTGGAGAGGAGGGATAGCGTGGTATTCTCTTTCTTATGGTGGGAACGCGCGAGAATCGGACACATACACAGTGCGTGATGGACTTGACAATGAGGCAGAACACGGACAGGGATGTTGCTTCAAAAATCTAATGTTAGTCAATTTTTGTTTCCGAAATGGGACTTAGCGTTTTTTGCGAAACAGCGTACTCGGGCAAACTAACTACCTTGTACTCTTTAAAGACACGAAAATGATCAATTAGTAAAGCTTGCTTCTCTAAAAATCTAAATGATAGGGAAAATTCTGCAATTTTCGGTCACTTAAATCGATAGCTAAGCAGCCGAGTGAAGAAATCATCAGTTCTGCAGAGTAAGGTCAGTATTTCTTCGTTAGGCCCGAAACTGGTCTATTTTCAATTTGGGTTCTTGCAGTGCTTTTTCGCTAGTCATAACGTGGTTTCCCTGGGGACAAAGAAATTGAAGTTATGATTTTTTTTACATTAAAGAAATGATATTTTTTAAACTGAAAGCAAAAAACTTGAAGGCTCACTCTAAAAGACAAATTATTACGAGTTCTTTGTTATCATTTCTTTCCTGTGAATTTGTATTAAAGTTCCACTCCTACTCTCACTATCTTGACCACTTGGAACCAATATCTCTATTAAGCAATTGAGCAGTTGAATTAACCTCTATTTTGGCCTAGCTACCTCCCCCTTGTCACTGTAATCTAGGGCACATGGTTCGAAATGACTGAAAAGTAAGATTTGTGGACCTCCAATTGATAACTGACAGTCTGGAGTAATAAATAAGTCATTTTAAAACTAAAGAACATAAGTTTGTTTTACGTAAATTCTTTCAAATGAGCCTAAAGACGCCGATAGAGAATTTTAAAATCATACACAAAGTAATATAAGGGATGACTGAGAAGTGCTAACTGTGGGAGAGAGAACTAATTCGAAGTGAATGCTCTTGAATGAATGGAAGGATGATTTTTTCTTTTTTTTTTAAGAAAGTAAGACTATCCTGTTTCAAAAAAAAAATCTTTCAATTAGAAAAATAAGAGACTAACATAAAAAGAGAATTATTTCACTATATCTTATAAGTTCAGTATTTAGTTCTTTTAGTACAATAAGAAGTGTTATTTTATGTACTAGTGGCTAAGAGTAGATAGTAAAATGAACTGTAGTAAGAAGGATGATTAATTCCAACTCATAAGATTAAGGTCAAATGATACCATTAATATAAGATCTGTCAATTTTTTAATTTCCTAAAAACCTCTTCTAAGTCATAAGTCACAAGCAGGCCAATGATTTCTGCTAGTCTGTAAGAAGTAGTTAAACTCAGGAATAACTAAAATTTATGTTAAGAGGTAAATGAACTATTTAGAAAGTAAGTTCTAGGAAAATAAATAAGATCTAAGGTATCTGAATGACTGAATTGTGTGGATGTTGAATGTTGAATGACACTTAAGGAAACCAAGAAACTAGAGAAAAGAGAGCCTACATTAGAAAGTCCCTTGTTGTTAATTAAGAAAATTCTCTATTTCATTTGTCAAACCCACCCCAAATATTAAGGAATCTGGGAAGGGAAAAATTAGAGAAAAGCTTGAATTATTAGAATCCGTAGAAAAATAAATTAAGTCTATCGGCAGTTGAGAGAATAAATAAAAAGCTAGTAACGATTCAGTCTGATTTTTGCTTTCTGAAATAATCTGTTTTATGACCTCAAGACAATTCTTAGAATTGATATATAGAAGCTTTTGTTGGGCTGGGAGACGGATCGGCAGAAGGGAGGCACGATCCTGTTTTTTTAGAAATTTTCTCCCAAGAAGTTTGGACGAGGTTATTTAACAGTTCTCAGGTATTTCTAATAGAAATAAAAAACACAATTACTTTATTCCTGTCTCTAGGTTAGACCTAGGCTGGCGCCGTCATCGTATATTGGGGCACATTGAAAATTGAACTAGGAAATTGTCAGAGGCGAGGAGTCATTTTTTTCTATTTTTTCGTAAGTTAATGGCAATTTCTCCATTGTTAACAATCTCTGCAAGAAGCCTCTCTAGAGCAGAAATATAAAAGTATTTTAACCACAACCACGTCTCAACAAATCAGCAGATTTATCAGAAATATACTGGTATGTGACAGCATCTTTACTTGATAGACACAATATTCATCAGCAAATAGTCAACAAATCTTGAAGATCAGCTGTTTCCATTTTTTACCTTAAAACAACAATAAGAAATAAACAAATAACTTTGAAATTTTTAATTTTAAAATTGGATTGCTGTAAATAAAAATATTTAGATTTAATGTTTTAAAGCATTGTAGCAGTATTTGCAGTTGTATTATTAGTAGTTGTAGTAGTAATATGTGTTGTTGTTGTTGTTGTTGTTGTATTATTAGTCAGTGTTCGATTTGTTATAAATTACGAACAGGAGATACTAAAGCTAGTAGCAGCTGGCAAGTTTCAACATACTACCTGTTTGGGTAGAAATATAAAGATTTTACCCCTGGTTGGGATGATATTCAGAATCAACAACCGCGAACAAAACCGTCACGCACCAGGGAATGGTATTAGTTGTAGTAGTAGTAGTAGTATCACATGTATGCATCTGGAAAACAGTATTACTGTAGGTATATGCCAGGACATATAGTACCATTAATCATGCACTGCCTTGCCATGAGGTGCTAGCCTAATATTTGGTAAATGGGTAGAAGAATGATGTGGCAATATTATTATTGTTATCATTATTTTTAGAATTTTCTAAAATTGCATGTTTTGAGATATTCAAGAACAAAGGTCACAGTGAATGGACTTTAAACTGTAATCTGTGGTCAGAAGGTCATGTAAGGTATCAATAGAACGCTCTGTTCCTCAGTTCTTTTTAACGATGTTTAAATTTTCACTATACTACAATTAGGGGAGAAGTTGGAGCCATTTGTATGTACGTGAGTGTGTCACTTTTTCCCGAATTTTTATATTTTTATTACATCAGTATTTTGGACAATTTTCAAAATAAAAGTCTGAAAATTGGCAGAGTTACTTAGGATACCAAATTTCATCTAAATTAGAACTGGTGAAGTCAAGAAGGTGATTGATTTGACATGTAATGTCTCAAATACACTCAAGTATGTGTTATAATCATTCTAGCTACGGACACATAATTGGATGACAGGATTCAGGAATAAGAAAATAAAACATCTGAGGTCAAAAGAAAGTTTTACTAATAGTGACATTTCTCACAGTGCAATTTGCAGACGTCGATTGTCTCGAGCCATTCGATTCAGAATATCCTCAACATTAACATTATTATTCATAGATAAGTGTATCAGACCATTTAATCTCTACTCTGTCAGTGAATAGCGAAGGGAACATTTATAGTGATGTACCTCAAGCTTGAGAAACAACGTTCAGGTGTATAGGTTAAAATGGGCAGTGTTAAGAACATTTACAACAGAGTGTAAACGATCCTTTCAGCAGTGTACTAGATCGTCAACAGCAATACGAGCAGACTGCTGTAGAGAAAGTTTCTTCCACTCGTTGTGCCATATATCAAATTTGGCCATAGCCCAAAACCATACTATTTCTTGCAAATCATTGCTATAAAGTCTACAAATGAAGCAATTAATTGAAAGTCTTCAATTCTACTCTGCACGCGGTAATAAAATGCAAGACATTCAGCTCGATATTTGTTAAACACTACTTTCGGTGATAAATATTATAAAGATAATGGAAACACACAGCACATCGAAAATAATCATCAGACTGTTTTAGCTGGATAATTTTCTCGCCTCCAAGACCTCGTGATCGTTAACAATTAAATGTTTAACTGTCACTGATTTGAATATTTGAATGTACGTACAGTCCAATGTCAAGATCGGACAGATGATTATCGAGCGACGCACAGACACGTGCGTCTGACTGAAGGTCTCGCCACACTATGCTTATATTTATATGCAAATCAGTCGATTAAACTGACGATACTTCGGTGTGCACAAATGACTGATCTCATTGTCTGAAAGTCTGATAACCGATTCTCGCAGAATGTTGTTTAAAGAAAATACCCAAGGTACGCTAAGCAAGTTTTGCTCATTTTAGAACTGAATCGTATATTTTTAAAATGGCATCGTCAGTCCACAATTTGGCTACTTTTAGTTTTGCAGTCTTTTAGAAAATACAGTGATAGATATACGTATTAGAATTAAAATGGAATGAAAAAATGAATTGCCTTAAGTTTAATAGGGACTTGAAAACTTTTAAGATGGCATCAGTCAGGAACTCATCCATAAGGACACGAGCTAATCCATCAGGAAAAGTTTCCATTCAATGCAATAAAATTAAGGATTTGGAAAAACTAAATCGTTATGTGCCTGACGAGTACGTAGAATACTATGATAATATTCAAAGTGGCGTGTGAACAAAGAAAACCCAGACACCGTCTAAACTTACTGTCAGTTCATGATTTGTGTTTCTTTGAAAAATCAGTGTTACAAAGTTTAAAAGAATCTAATTTATAATGTACGCAATCAATACAATATAAGGTTAGAAATATAAAAGAATCAAGATAAAAGAAAACGAATGGCAAACAAACAGAAATAAATACTATGTCTATCTTAATTTTTTTAAAAAGGGCATCAGTCCCTAACTTTTATTGACCAATAACATATTCACATATTGCAATAGCGATATAATTTCATGACTCAGAATCGCTTTTCAACCATCGAACATGCTAACTTGCATGCCTAGTAGAATTAATTTCACTTTGCTCTTTTCCATTTTAAAACTTTTTTTCTCAATTTCCCAAAATACATGGACTGATGCATTTAATTGAATATTTATCTTTAAAGAAATTTGCTAATCTGTGTATCCTCTATTCTCTCGAAAATAAAAGGTGGCAGTTCCTTCGGAAGCCAAAAATTGAATTCGGATTTTTAAAATCATTACAGATTCCTCCTCCTATTTAATTTACGCTCTTTATTCGTAATTTGTGGATCGTTTGTTTTCCCGCGACTTGGGTCATCTGTTCGCGCGCAATACCTTGTGGGTCGTTGTGTCCAGCTGAAATTTCCAACGACGTTTCGTTAGTCGGAAAATTATCGAGTAGGTGTAGTTCGTATATTTCTAATGTCTAATTTACGACATTCATAATATTGGTGCTTGAACTTGGATTAATTAAAATTTTAAGAATTAAAGTCCTGTGAATGATTCTTAGTGCTCCATTTTGTTCCGTTCTATTTTGCATGGTGGTGTGTTATTTTCGGATTTGTAAACAGCCTTGCTTTGGTTCAAGTGGACTCTGCCTGACCGTCATTTCCATTGTTCCGTTGATGTTGGTTGCTTTTTCGAATAAGGTAATGTTTTTTGTGACTTCATGTGTTTTGCCGACAGGGATACTGGATTTTGTGATCCCTGTTTTGGTTCTTTTCATCAGTTAATTTCCAACATACCTAAACTTGTCTGCCTCGAGTGTCAGGAAAGATGAATGGCGTAAAAAGTGTCTACATTTTCTATAAGTATATTTAGTTGCTTTATTTACTCTCTACTTGATGAGTCATCATCATTATTATACTTATATTATTTGGTTGAACTGTGTTGTTCGTAATAAATGTTACGTGTAGAAATTACAATATTTTATTTGGCCATAACGTTTCTTTATAGTGAGGTTTGCACCACGAGGTGTTATCTTTCATTTGTCTACACAAACACCTGGACTAGTTGTGGAACTGTCTCGGAGGAATAAGTTCTAGAATTCATTCCTTTTATTTTGTATTCTCGTATAAAATATCTGGTGTAGTAAAAAGTAATCCATTATTTTTGCATGACATTGAAGGCTTGACTTACCATAGTTAGAATGATCCGATTTAGGTCACATATGCGCCGTTTTGTTCGATAACGTGTTGCCATTTGGAAGGTAATATCATGATGAATCTCTCATAGAAGCCCTTGTCCCTATTGGCAAAAAATTGAGACAGTCGATGTTCACAAGCCTCTCTTGACGCGAATTTTGCACCAGCAAACGTGTTCGCCATGACAGGAGCAGATGGTAATCACTCGGTGCCAGGTCCGGACTATAAGGTGGATGCATAAGAACCTCCCAGCCATGCTCCCGTAGCTTCTGGCGAGTCACTATCGATGTGTATGGCCTGGCGTTGTCCTGGTGGAACACAATGCCTCTCCTATTGGCCAAAGCTGGGCGATTGCTGCCTTCAGACGGTCCCATTGTTGACAGTAATTCCGAGTTAAGGGTTTGGCCGTAGGGGAGCAGCTCATAGTAGATAATTCCTTGCCAATCCCACTAAACACACAGCAAAACCTTCCTGGCCGTCAATCCTGGCTTGGGCACCGCTTGCGCCGGCGCACCGCGCTTTGACCACGACCGTTTTCGCGTGACGTTGTCGTAAGTGATCCACTTTTCATCACCAGTCACCAACCGCTTCAGAAATGGCTCGCTTTTGTTGCGATTCAGCAGCGATTCGCAGATGGAAATTCGGTCCATGAGGTTTTTTAGCGTTAACTCGTGTGGCACCCATACATCAAGCTTCTTTTTGTATCCAGCCTTATGCAAATGGTTCCACACGAGTTTTTGTGCAATGTTTAGCTCTTGGGCAATCGAAACAGTGCTTACATGACGGTCGGACGCGACAATGTCAATGATTTTATCGACGTTTTCGACACGTGGCCTTCCAGTGCGTGGTACATCTTTGACGTCAAAATTACCGGAACGGAATCGACGAAACCAAAATTTCGCGTGATTGGCTGTTACAGTATCATGACCATAAACACTATTCACATTTGCAGCCGCCTGGCTTGCGTTTTCGCCTTTATCGAAGAAAAACTAAAATATAACGTATGTTCTCTTTGCTAGTGTCCATTTTGACGCGCGCTCACACAACACCGAGTCAACTCATCACAACTATCTGAACAGTGTTTGTAGTACGCAATCTCATCGTTTGAACGCCATCTCGTTGAACCCGATCGGACTTACACAACGCGAGATACAGATCACTGAAGCCATCTATTGGCAAAATAATGGATTACTTTTTACTACACCATATATTAGGTTGAATGAGGCTTATTCCATCGAGAGATTACCACAACCAGAAATCGGTTGATATGATTGTTTTCAGGTTAGGCAACTGGTTTAAATTTCATCCATTTTCATTCATTGTTCTGCAAACTTTATGGATTTCTGATCCTATTACGTTAAATTTTGGGTACTGTAATTTTTTCACTTATTTCCGGCTTAGGAACCAGTTACTGGGTAAGTTTTTGTTACACTGTGTATCCTCTATTCTTAAGAAAATAAAAGGTGGCCAAGCCATAAATTGACTACAGTTATTTAAGGTCACTGTACTTCTTCCGATTATATGGTGAACGGTGCATACTCCTGGACGATGGAGGATTTTCCTCACCAACAATCTGTCTTTCAATTTTCTTACTAACGTTGATCTTTTCTCTATATGATGACATACGTCTTGGAAGAGTTATTTTATTTTTTCATGTAAAACGAATAATAATCAGGTATATATGACCTAATTCAAGAGCTTCTGGAAATTCTATACTATGACAATTAAGCTCACTACAAAATAGCGGTACTCACACAACACGGCCATAAGTAACATGGGGGCTTTTTCTCTCTTCCACTGGTATCATCGCAGAACATTCAAATCCACTGGCATCATCGCAGCACATTAAAAGAACATTGTTTCAATTACGACAATTAGTATCAAATGTATGTATAATCTGGTCTAATATTACCACGATGTTTATATTAAGCTAGTTTTACTAAAGGATTATGCATATATACGTATATGTCTACACAAAGATGAAAGACAGACATACACAATCATTAGAACACAAAAAGTTGTTTTCTTCCTATACACGTCGATTAACGGATATAATTCATTTCCGTAATGTTAATACGAGATAAATGTCAACTGGAATTCCGAACGACGGTTTTAATCTGTTTTTCTATTTTCTTAACATGCTGCTAACTCATGTGGCCATGCCTCACGTTTAGACTGCTTTCTATCGTTGATTAAAATAAATGTGAACTTTCAGACTTGTTACCCACATAGCAATTTTGACCTGACTCCTTTGATAAGTTTGACAACCAAAGCTGAAACGGGTCACTTTTGCTGGCCTGGCTTAACCCGAACGTAGGTGACCCGGCTACCCGGTCTGGGAACTATAATGAAATGGGAATTTTCGGCGTCGTATGTATCGTGCTCTAGGCGTAACACCTCCAGTACCAGTCACCTATGAAAGAAACAATATTCAAATGCAAGGAAATAATTGAAAACTCTGCTTTTCCCTCCGGGTCACCGGGTCCCAAGCGTAAACTTTGTGACCCGTTTCAACTCTGGTGACATTATGATGCAAGCTAAGCAAATCAAATCAAGAAGGTCTAAACAAGGATGAATACAGCACTCTAATTTACAAGAATCAGGGTAGCCTTGTCAGTACAAGAAAGGAGAAACTAATTAAAAAAATAAAAATAAAAACCTTAACCTGGGTGGGAATTAAACCGAGGATCCCCAGTACATCGGGCCGATGCTGTAGTCACCAGACCACGGAACCACTCGTCCTAATTCGCTTCTAAACGCTTTCACTTAGTTCATCAGATCGCAAGAAATGGCAGAAGTAGACGGATGGTAGCTGGGTGAGGCGAAACAGTCTTGGCACGTGATGGGACTTTATCGCACTGAAAAGACTGCGCAAGTGCAACCAAACAAATTCAAGCACATTTTCTGGTTTAACAAGCTTCCTTGCATAGCAGCTTCTTCCAAAAAGCTTGAATTAGCTTAGTTATAACAACCATCAGTATGTTGTTCGAACAAGACACTTATGCTGTTGCAACAAGTTTGTTTCATGCTTGTTTATGAAGTGCAACACAATATCAAGTCTTACAAACTGGAAACAAGTGACTGACAACCTTGTTGCAAGCTGGTGTGCTATCTGGATACTCATTTAATACACAGGAATGAAATATTTTGCAAAGTGATTTTGGAAGAATTGCAAGTACGTATTTCTAACGCTTGGAGCCCGCAGGATGGTCTGAAATGGCGAATAATGTGATTGGTTTCAGTGTCTCTGTATGTAAAGGAAATATGTAATGCATATTACAATATGATATAATCATTTATCTGAAAGAGAATATATAACAAAGATTAGCAATAAGCATTCTGCGTGTTCATTTGCTACCGGGAGATGTTGCTCAAGCTGCATTTAACCTCCAAAAATTGAATTTGAATTTTATTTATGGCATTTAGGTATCTAAGGCTCAGGCCAGGATAAGGGAGGGGAAAAGATACAGGAAGGTGCCGGCCAGTACCTAAGTTAAAGGTACATTCCCGGCATTTGCCTGGTGCGACTGAGGAAATCCCTTGGAAAAACTGTAGTAAGGATAGTCGGTCGCTGAGATTGAACCCACGACCTCCCAAATGCTAAGCCACGCTCTACCAAACGAGACACGGATGCTCGGTTTAAACTTCCAAAAGGTTATTCAGCTCTTAGCTTCCAGAATTGTTGGAATGTCGAGGATTGCCAGATCAGAATTCAGAAAGAAAAAGAATGCTAATTCAAATAGTTTGCATTGTTATTTCTAACTAAGTGTACCGGGGATTCTGAGTAACGAAAACATATTATTGTATATTTAACAGTCTGTACAAGTACATGAATGTAGTAGGGGGGTAGTGTTGGTCCATGTTGGGACGATGACAAGGTGTCACGACGACAAGTTATACCACATTTTGTGGGTCAACTTGTCGTCGTGACACCTTGTCGCCAGCGAACCAAAATAAAAGTGGCATAACCTGTCGGGTGCAGTCCCGACAAGTTGTACCTCTTCAGGAATGTGGGCCAACTTGTCGTCGTGACACCTTGTCGCCAGCGAACCAAAATAAAAATGGTATAACTTGTCGGGTGCAGTCCCGACAAGTTGTACCTCTTAAGGAATGTGGGTCAACTTGTCGTCGTGATACCTTGTGGCGAGCGAACCAAAATAAAAATGGTATAACTTGTCGGGTGCAGTCCCGACAAGTTGTACCTCTTAAGGAATGTGGGTCAACTTGTCGTCGTGATACCTTGTCGCCAGCGAACCAAAATAAAAGTGGCATAACCTGTCGGGTGCGGTCCCGACAAGTTGTACCTCTTCAGGAATGTGGGCCAACTTGTCGTCGTGATACCTTGTCGCCAGCGAACCAAAATAAAAGTGCCAAACCAAAATATAATTTGTTGGGTGGAGTCCCACCAAGTTAGTCCACTTGGATAGAGGTAAAGTCTTGAAGAAATCATATTGGAAGTGTACAACGGATACATAGCTACCATTACGCCATTTCTTTTTTCTTCGTTTTTTTTTTTTTTTGTATCTTGAACTCTAACTTAATTTGAATGATTTTTCACAATGTGTTTACCATCTCCTCAAAAAAAAAAAAAAAAAAAAAA
>JAGDQP010017727.1:0-28994 GCA_022664845.1 Lepisma saccharinum | reverse complement strand
TCTTAAGAAAGTTAGTAATTCTTTATCAGAATTTAAGAATATATACAGTTACGTTAGGTCAGAATGCCCCTTTACATATCCAGTTTACAAATTCCTATCGCTATACGCTCGTCACATAACATATTGATTCATAGTTTTATTTCATATATAAATTTTGCACTGAATAGGTTAATAAAAATATAAAAAAATACCTTAACCTTCTGATGCACTGTGGTCATCATCAATATCATCACTGCCTGAGGAAGTACAACTAAAATATCACTTTAAAGATTTGCTCTCTAGGACATTTCTGATGCTTCAGTGGACGTTCTGGTGGTAAGCATATGTAAAAGGAATTACTTCTGGGTAAGTTCTTTGGAAAGGAGGAGGCGAGTGAAGTGTGTTTAAGAATATAAAAACAGAACGATAAGGTCAGTAATGCGAATGACTGGTTATCTCCTATAGCTGACAAGGGAAGATGAAGTCTTTGTGAACGCACTGCTGAAACATTAGTGCAGAGATAGATACATGTGATGGATGAAGCGAAATTTAGCGATATCTTGGTTAAGGATCGTTCAGATCTAGCGCAAAGAGCAGGTAAATATTGTGATATCTCCCAAAGTTGGCAAATCCACTTGGCCTAAAGGATAGAGCTTGATTCTTAATATTCATTCAAAATTGTAGAGAAACATGACGTAGTTTCATTTGAAAATATAATAATTTTATGTTTAATTGGCAACACTGCGTTAATTTTTATACTGTAGTGACTGATCTGTACTGTTCTGCGAAGTTTTCAGGTTTTCGAATTTAAGTTTCAAGTTTCTTGTTTGAAAATATTCTGTTTCATGTGTAAGTGTTGCCATACTCTGCACTTCACCTTTATTGCTTTCAGCGGCTAAAAATGACAAACATATTATATATCCGTTGAGATCAATTAATCGGCCAAGTCGATTGCGCATGTTGGACCGTTTCCTTGTTAACAGTGTTGATCATCTCCGCCATAGTGATGTACACTTTCCATTGATATATATGGGAATTCTTTTACTCATTTTCTATCTTATTTAACACCGTTAAGATCATGGTGTTTGAAACTATCAAGTACTTGACAGAAAAATCCGCTTTATATGCAAATATCGGCAGGACAAAAACATTATACTCTAAGAATGGGTGTGGTATTCTGTCTACATGAAGTACCAATTAATCATCGTGTAAGTACTTATTAATGTTTCACATTTTTTTTCTTTTTAGGTCATCATAAGTGAACATCCTGCTACTTAAGAACTGTTTGTGGTAAGTAGTTCTCTTATTATAAATGTTATATTACACTTGTTTAAGGGCGCTCCTTGCGCCTGTCCCTACATTTTAAACATTTTTTAAAGTATTTCAAAATCTCAGAACATTATAACAAATTTGAGAACATAGTTCACTAGTATTTACAAATGATTATGAAATCCAACGAAATCTTTTCCATTGATGAGTAATGACACTCAATGAAACATGACGTCATAATCTTTAAATACGTATCACTCATCTATGGAGAAGATTTCGAGATCTCTGCTCATTGGATTTCATAGTAATTTGTAAGTACTACTGCACTGTGTTCTAAATTTTATATAGTGCTCTTAGATTTTTAAATATTTTTAAAAAACGCTAAAAAGTAGGGGTGGGAGCGAGGAGTCACCTTAATGAAAAACTTGTTTAAATATAAGAAAATATTACCTCTTATATCGAGGAGAAATACAAATACCCCCTATTAGATAACCAGACATTTTTTCCTACGACTTCTTCCTTGGAAATTATCACATGATAATAAAGAGAGAAACTAACAGACGATAACTTACAGATCAAATGTTTTTCAGCTTTCCCTTATTTTATTTCATAGACTTGACTATACTGTAGCAATTATAGAAAGGGATTGAAGTCTGCTAATATCATTTTTCTATCTACGCGCACATGCTCAGCACATAAAGGTAAGTTATTTTAGGAGGAAGCTGACATCTCTTGGAGTAAAGTTATAAAAAAAATATATCCGACACTATGGCCAGATGGCAGCACAGGTAGCACAACACTACCTCCCTCTTAAGTGAAATAGTAAAACTAGTGGCAAGTAACCTATGCTCTTTTCTTTCATCCATAAATACATCCGTGCAGTAAAGTTTGTATTTCATCGGTGATTTCTGTAAGTGATACTGAAGTAAATTATCAAGCAAAGTATAAAGGCAGTGGCAAGAATGTTGTGCTTATGCTTATTCCCACATTAACGCGATAGAGGACAGAGAAAGGACGATAACCCTCTGGTAAACAATCCCAACATCATATAAGAAAGCCATTTTTGTAGCCAAGAAATACGATAAATAAATTTCCTTTTGTGCTTTACGTCTGGATTAAAACATGATATCCCATAGCATGCTAGGAAATAATAAAGAAAAATACTCTGAAAGGATACACGAGACTTTGAACACACACAAAAAAAAAGAAAAAAGAAAAGAAAACGAGGGGAAAGAAATTCGAACTGGCTGTATTTCTGAGCTGCTGCATTTTTCCTTGAGGCGTCATGTTCTTCTTTCTCTGGAAAACATTTTGGTCTCCAAGTTTACTTTTTTTATTTCATTGTCTATTAATATTGCTTTGAAGTTAAAGCGTTTACGAAGAAATTCAAAGAAAGAAACATCAACAATAAAAGAAAAACAGAACGAACACAAAACAAGAAGAAAAGATTAAACTAAAAATGAAATTTCTTTCTTTCTTCTTTACAAATTCAATACATTTTAATTCTTTTTTTTTTTCCTCTCAGGTCAGGTAAATAGCACAAATCCATTTAAAATTACTTATAAAGAAAACAAGATTAACTAGGATCACATTCATCTTTTCCGATTTCTACAGAATGGAGTTTGGCGAGTCTAATGCAATATTTTTGAAAACTTAACTGAGCCTCGTTGCCATGGAAACTACAAATCTTTTAACATTCAAATTGTGGTTGAAATCATAAGGGCCATATTGTCCCTGCTGTAAAGGTTTATATTCACGCGTGATGGCCACGTATTTGAATATAATTATTATTAAAAGATACTTTCATAAAGAATAAACAAACGTTGAAAGTTTGAAGAAAATATATTTTTCCGTTGTAAAGTTATTAATATTTTACCATAACAATGTGTAACGTTCTCAGCATACTTAGTAGCATTATACATTCTTGGTTCTACTGGACATTCTTAAATGAAATGTGTTAGAACACTCTTTGCAAGTTCCAGCAGTAATCTGCCATCATGTGTGTATCCCCTGGAAGTGGTCCTCCATTATTTTTATATCCCGGTGAAATCTTTCACCTTGCTCTTCGCTGGTATAATCGAAATTTTCAGGGAATCAGTCCAAGTGGCTGTTTAAGTAATGAACCTTTTTATGCTCATGTGACATCCAAGATCTCTGAAATTCTTAAGCACTTTGTGTACTACTAGCTTTACATGTAGTTAACAGCTTTTTGGTTGCCCCAAAAGTCTCTAACAACAAGCACAAATGATGTCAACGCACTTCGCTGGAGTCGTTGAATGTACGAAAGCAGGATCATTGATGAGTTGTCTTTTAGTACCGTAAACAATTCCAGCTCTAAGTGCAATCCTGATCGAAACTTTTCACGAACTGTTTCATCAAGCGTAGCTTTATGTGCAATGACGGCAAGATGGTATAAGCCCTCTAGTTTCCGCGCCACGAACTACGACCTATCGCAAGGCCACTACTAGTAATCTGGCGACTCGGCTAAATCAACATTGGGGCAATATTTACTCAAGATCCAATGTTATATGGGGCTACTTTTCAGGTCGGGGTATCGGAAGTACGTCTGTATGCAGTTTACGTGTTTATGAGTTACTGGTGCTGTATCTAATAAACTATAGCTGATAGGAAAAAGACGGTTTCTATATTTGGAATCAACACACCAAGTATAGTCACAATCATTTATAATATTCCAGGTAACAAATATTTTCTTTGTTGGGCTGTGAATCAGATGTGATGCTCAGACAATAACTAACGATTATAGTTAATAAAGCATATTCTATATGAATTTTAATTTAGCTTATAATAAGAATAAAATCAATGCAAAGCTGCAATGAATGAGCAATTTTAGTATGAAAGAGCGCATGTGCGAAAAACTTATGACAAAGATTCGAAGTCTTCGAAATGAAGATATGGGGAAGAATAGGCACAATGAAGTACTGAGGAGATAGTTTATAGATGGACGATACTTTTAAAAATGAACAAGGGAGAAGAATCAGGTTAGGACTCGATTAGGGTTTGTATAACTGTATGTAAGGTTTCATACAATTTATTGTGTCTTCTTTAATAAAATACAAGAAAATTATTTTGGATAGAAAATGTTTCTTTTATGAATTTGGTATCATTCCTCTTTTTTCTTATTGTAAAGAAACGAAAACGGTCAAGCCAATAAAACTCTTTCAAGATATTAGCTGTGTTTATTTTGACACTACTCATTATACTAAAATTATATTTGAGGAAGATCACCTGAAAATGTTAGAAGGAAAGATAACGAAACGTTCATCGGGTTTTATCAAATAAATACTGTACACAATAAATGTCTTATTGGCAATATGTTAGAAAAACGTTGCGACAGTCTTTAAACACGTATTGAAGAAGGTCAGATTCACATATCACATGATTTCCATGGTGAGTTTCTCATAAACTGTTCGACATACTTGTTTTGTTTTGTTTTTCAGATTTTGATACTTTTCAGATTTAAAGAGCCATGGCCAGCAAATTCACCCGATGCCAATCCGGGTTAATATGTGCTGCTTATACTAAAGTAAATCTAGCTCAGTAGCGCTCCTCTTCAATAGCATTTATATTAACAGCAATTGAGGATACGTTGCGTGAAGAAACAATTCCGATGCATCTAAAAACATACCGAAAAATCACCGTTAAAGAACATGACATGTTCAGGAAGTTGAACGCAGAATCCGATTTGTGGAATTTTCATCGAGTGAAAAAAAATTCAGATCGTAAAATACCGTAATTTAATTTCGTTTATATCCCAGGCTTGGATAACACTTTGAAAATTAGATCCAGGGAAGATATTTACACAGAGTGGGAAATCCTGACCATCCTCACTATAAATTAAACACTGGCTGAACGTAACTTCAGGGGCCCGATTAAATATTGTAGTTTGCAAAACTGCTATAGCAACGCAATGCAAGTACATTGACTAAAAGTTGCTAAGTGTTTGCCTTGCGATTTGAGATGGAATTAAATATAGCACTCATCACGACTTCGCAAATAGAATTTGCGTATCCTTAGGCAAACTCAAAGCAAACATTACGAATGTTTTAGCCAATAGGGAACTTTGTTACAAACGTTCGATACAGAGTAGTAACTAATCAGACAATTCTAACGCGCTCACGTGGTGTAAATAAAAACAAGAGGCATGGAGACGTACAAGATGTTTGTAAATTGTTATTACAATAAAGATGCCCATGATTGTAAATATGATTAATATTGTTAAGGTGACCGACGTTTCGAAACTCCTCCGAATCGTTCAATCTGTAACAGTGAGATGTTGTTACTTGAGAGTATTTTTAGGGTTAGCTTAAGGTTTATGCCATTATGTACTTTTTTATCCGAATGGAATACTAGGTTATCGTAGGTTATTACGGGGCCATGGGAATGTCTAAAGTCTATCCCTGAAGTGATATTAGATGCCAAACTTCTGAAAATGTTAATTCATCTCAAAGCTTTAAAAGTACCCAACCTGTCTGAGAATGTGTTCTAAAATGTTCATTCATATTTATCACCATTGAATACCAGAATTTTACTTAAAGAGCCATTTGAACACATTACACTACTTCCTGTTAAAAATAAACCTTTGTATTTAACATCCTTAATCTATAACTAGCAGTATTATAAAGGGTAAGGTATACTTTAGTTCCCCCAGAAGTATTATTTGAGGGAGAAATATATTATTTCAAACATATCTGGAAGTGTTGAAACGAAAAATATGACAAAGTTTCGAGTCATGGATGTACGAAATAAGAGTGGAAAGTACGAGGTACTATTTACGTGCTTCAACGTTCATGTCAAGCACATGGTGTAAGAGTTAAAGGTGATGTGCATCTCGTTTTATGAAGAAAATATCTGACCTTTCTAACCCATCTTACCAACTCGACATACTGTCCATGCATGATCTTTGTAGCAAAATACGTGTCATTCATATTACGAAATGACGCCACTTGTATTGTTTCGCATGTTGCCACATTTGCATATGGTGAACAACTCAACTATTTAACGAAGTGATAGTGACATGTGCATCTTTGAAACACTTTTTGAATTACCGACTGTCGCTGAGTGTTTACAGAATTCCCTGCGTGAATTATTTGTAAGGTAATGAGTGATATGAAGAGTAGATTTGGCTAAATAGCCGGCGGAAGATGGGGAACCTAAAGTACATCTTATCCTCCGCATTTCCTTCTCGATGTGACTTTTAATTTGCACATTGCTTCAGTACGTTAAAGATTACGATATCAGGCCCATTATATTCATATATAGCAATAAAGAAAACATGGTTATAGGATTGTAGATTGCAATAAGTGCCATTCCCATGTATACAAAGTTTGTTTTGCTATCTTGAACCTAAACCGAAGACTAATGGCTAACCTATACGGAATTGAACCTAAAATGTTTACAAAATGTTGAGTAAATTGTATAGTTTTCTAGGAATACACTCAAACAGGCACTTAATATATATTGATGTTACGTATTTCGTAATGTATTATTTTCACAAATGATATGGGTTCCAGATGACCTGAAATATATAGAAAAATGGCTTCAGCTGCTGTCTTGAACATATGTGAAAGATCATACCTATTTCTTTTATATGGGGTTGAATGTACTTTCAATGTTGATATCCGTATTATTTCAAATGCGTGGAATGGAGAATATGATAAAAAAATCGAGCGAGAGCAAGAACACATATGCGGTCTGAAGAATGTGTCTTTGCACTCATGTCGCCCCTCATGATTATTACATCACATCCTGCATTTTACACATCCGAGAAAGCGCAGATAACATGGGAAGTACATCTGAAAACCATATAACAGATGTAGCTGATATAAAGAATTATTAAATTACACCTTTGTATTTAATGCCCCAGTTCTACTTCTGATGAGGCACAAAGGTCGTGCTTCTGAGCCATTCCTGTGAATTCATTTAGTTCATGAAGTCATCTCACAAACATTTAGTCCATAAATTAATAAAGATAATTACATAACATCAACACATAAAAAGTACTTACTTGAATTCGTATCCTAATAGACAATTATCTCATAATTGTTCTTTTGGCACTGGTACTGTGACTTGCAGGGCGTTAATTTAGTTTTTATTCGTGAGAGATGTACGTTCATCTCTTTTTCCCAATTTATTTGTTTTGCACTTCTATTAGAAAATAATGAACACAGATCCATTTGCGACCAGGGTTCCCTGGTCGCAACTTTTCGTCTTAAAATCTTCAGTTTGCTAGAAGTGACGTCATTGTCAAAGTCAAGCAAGTCGATATTTAATACCGTTTCTCTCAAACAAATTGCAATCTTTTCCTTGCGTTCACGCAAGTCGATATTTAATCGGTCCCCAGGTGACCAATCTTTGCACAAGATATCTTAACGCGCCATGAGCGAAACCATATTTTTTTTTTGTTCTTTAATAGCATTGTCTTAAAGGGAAAGAGGCTAACTAGATGTCAGGAGTTTCCACGGGTGCACAACAATGGAAGGATGAAATCTCGTGATTGTTGTTCTTTTGCGTCTCAACTTGAGCGAGATTTCAAGTCAAATGAAAGAGAAAATTAGATGGAGGAGAAGAAGGAGTCAGATGACTTTAAAAAGAGGAAAAAGCAATCCACCATTTTTCTCTGTCTTCTGGAGATGGGAGGGGGAAAGCTCCTTAGGGCAACAACGAGAATCCATCAACTCACCAAATAAAGAATAAGATCCCAAGCGCCACTAAAAATAAAACACCAAAAAAAAGATTGCAATCCTTCTGTACAGTATTCCATTTCTTCCTTTCGTTTGAACAAACAATAAAAGTTTGGTTCGTTGTTCCGAAAACTTTTCCTGTTACTTTGTCTTTCAAAATTTAATAAGTATTAATATTAAAACTGCTGCACAAGTATAATTAATATTTAATTAGATTTGTTATGTTTTATCACTAGTGAAACTTTTTTTCAATCTGTAAACTGTAAAAAAAAAACTATTTAAGAGGACTTTTTTGTCTCTATTTTAAAGCAAGGACGTCTTAAAACGTCTTGTAAAATCTATAATTATGTGGAATTGCTTCTGTTTTTACCTTCGCGTGATAAAAGTTTAGGTTATATGAGTACAGTACTCTAGCCTTTGCACTACCATTTTCGGGTTTGCCTCACAGTTCAACAGTGCAAAATCTGGTATGGTCTTTCAATGGTTTCGTTGTCAGTTCCACAGCACGAGTGCTGATGTCGTCTTTCTCTGGTTTCCTTGTCAATCCCACAATGCGATAGTTAGTATGGTATTTGCCTAATTTGTTTGTAAGTTCCACAATGCGAACACTGGTGTGATCTTTCCTTGGTTTCCGTGTCAGTTCCACAACGCAAACGAAAGTAAGGTCTTTCCCTAGTTTCCCTGTAAGTCCAGCAACGCTGGGATGGTCTTTCGTCGGTTTTCTTGTCAGTTCCCCAACGTGGAGGCTAGTATGGTCTTTCCCTGGTTTCCTTGTTAGTTCCACATCACGAGCGCTAGTAGGGTCTATTGTCTTTCTCTAGTTTCATTGTCAATCCCTCAACGCGAACGCTGGTATGAATATTCACTTCTTCCGGTTGTTCAACTCATATGAACGCGCTTCAATTGCGAATACCTTTGTATTCTCATGTCCTGCTTTAATTCAGAGACAAGGTATCTTTTTACTGTTATATTTCTCTTTTTTAACAGAACCCTAAAAGCTTTGAACCTCTTTTGTTTTTATTTTGTACTTCTCTCCGTTACTCCACGTGTTAAGTCTAACGCCTCAAATAAAACAGGTAGAGAAAACCTGATTTCATATTTGAATTTAGTGACCTTGAGTTATTGGGGTGTTCCTAATCTAGTGACTGTAAAATAAACATATTCTTCGCATTTAGTTACCCTCAACCATTCTAGGGATTCAAGTTAGAACCTCCACAGAGAAACCGAATTCAGTTTTGGGATCATAAATGCCGATTTATCCAGCCATTTTTAACTGGTGTCTAAAACTGCCAGGTCCATTTGATTTGGCTTCTCCATTTCAAGAATTCACCCTAGCACCTCAGTACAAGCAGGGAGAAAGAAACTAATTTCAGATTTTGGTTTAAAGGCCTCGTTTACTGGGCTGTTTTAATTTGGTAAGCCTGAAACTGACAGGTTCTGTCTACTTAGTGTAAACATATACCGTTACAATACACATACGCTCATTAAAGTGGTCAGTTGTATACGCGGGTGACTCTAGCAATTAATTGCTAGAACCGAAACGAAAATATTGCAGGGTTGCAAGGACAAAAAATATTAATTCAATAATGATATTTAGGGTGATTTTAGCAGTTTTTTGACAATTACATACATTTACAATTAAAGAAAAATTGGGTAGTAGCAAATTAACGGCTAAAGTCACCTGCGTATAGAAAAGAACAATTTATTACTTTTTCAATGAAATCAAATTTGGACGCAACAAGTCTCAGTGATGGATTTCGTGCAGCCATTAGGTTCGTGCAGTGATTTAGTTGGGTCAACACATATAAGTAACGATCTTTTTGTCATTCTTAGACATTGGTGGGAATGCAATTCATTAAATTTCGCATGAATATTTGGATATGTAAAAAAAGTATGTGCGATTTGAAGCCCTGACAATTTGTCAAGTTTCAGAAAATAATTGTTCGTGTTAAATGCTGCAAGAAAACTTTAAAACGGTTCAACTCGAATGTTCTTAAAACTCGTTCATAGCATCGTAAGTGGTGACGAGAGATGTATATATATACACATAAAGCCGAGAAAAAGAATCTATGATATGTTTGGCTGTTTCAAAATTAAGCAAAACCAACAAAATTGAATTGAATTGAATTTGATTTGTGTCTTTTAATTATCTACTGCTTAGTCCTGGATAGGGTATAAGGAAACTGTCCGCCAGTGTCTAAGTTCAAGGTACCATCACGGCACGGTGTAATTGGATAAACCTCAGTCAGGATGGGATGTCACTGGAATCGAACCCATGACCTGCTATTGCGGAGCCAAAGCTGTACCAACTGAGCTACATCCGCGGTCAAATCAACAACAGTTCTTCTTTCTCGCAGTGTTTAAAAAAAAGTTTGTTTCCCTTATGTCTAAAACTCTTCATGTGGCAACAGTGACCTGACCATTAAATAAAAATAAGTTAGAATAGTAGTATTGGTAATAAATGTAAATAAATCTATCAGGGTTCTTCAGAGTACGGGTATATTTGTTTTACTGAAAAAGAGTGTGTAACAGCCTAGTTGCTGTTCCATTTTTATTTTCTCCCCTTTTATTTTCTTAGTCTCCGTTTTGTTTTCTTTCAGTGTGTTCTCCTTAGCTCATTCTCTTTGGTTGGTTTTAGACTCTTTGAGCGTGTTCCGCTTGGATTTTTCTTTGGATTTTTAATCGTTATCCATCCAGGTTTTCGTTAGTCACGCAGCAATGACTTGGATCTAACGCTTGTTTTTGATTGGCCCTAGTCAATGCTTCGTGACTTGTTTTTTGCTGATTGGTGTGAATCAGCCTTCTTCTCCGTTTGCTGGGAGAACTGCTCTCCCACGCCATGTTAGTTTAGTTCCAATTTTTTAAACGAAGCGACTAGATGCATGGGCTTTCCATCACCTGTACTTCCTAAGCCCTGTCTACGAAAGGTAGATATAAATACTAAATTTAACATCATTTTCGATTTTCGTCTGATTTTGTCTATTCCGATGCAATATATTATTCATATTAAGAAGAATTAAACCGATACTAGTGCTATTAGGACTTTTCAACGTCATAATTTCGGAATTTTCACCGTATTAAATTTTAATATTTTGTTTTTGAGATTATTTATTAACATGTACAATATGTTCTAAATTTTAGTATGGGGCCGCTATTGACCGAATTCTTGCATTATAAATATCGGTTCGTTGGATTTCAATAATCATATGCCAATTTCTCGTCTCCAGTTTTCCATATCTATTCGAAATTCCCGGTTAGCCATGTCTGACAGCTACCGCATATTTTCCATACTTGATCAAATTAGCAACATGTCTGCTCGACTATCTTTGCGTACCGTTTTTATGTTAATAGTAAATTTTAATTTATTCGACATGGTTCGATAATTTTGGTTTCAACTCCAGCCACTATTCTCCAATGAAAAATTCATATTTTATAACAATATTTTGTATTTTCAAAATTTATTCAGAACGTCTTTTGTATAACGTAGTAATCATTTGTAATGATGTCACAAAATTATTAAGGTTAAAGTGATTCTTTAATTACCATGCATTTTGGACTAGAACTTCTTTCGTGTAAGTAATACTGTACTAAAACTTTTCTAAATTGTACAACAATATTTCGGAAATAATTTGTGAAAACATCAACGAAATTTGTTAATTATTACAGAAATTATGGACATTAATGTGTGACTACATAACTTTCAGTTCTGCTTAATTCATGTATACCAGCGATTCAAATTTGTTTGTTTTACAATTCAACAGTAATTCTGTTCAGATTCTGATAAAGTTATCATAGCCGAAAGCGCGAAATATGTAAAGTCAAAGCAATAAATTGAAATTATGAAATTTTTATATTTCTTCGAAAACAATCTTGAGTTTATATTCAGTGAACGTAGTGTAGAAACCTCTCAGTTAACCAGGTACGATATAAGGCATTAGTTCATAATCCTCGTACAGTGTTTAATAATGTTTATAATGTGCAGTGAATTATTTAATGTTTAACTTGATATCTATTGGAAATTAGCTATGAATCATTACGTGAAGTTGACAGCAATTGATACTATACTATTTATGTGTTTCGGTAAACTTATCGTTATAAGTGATGTTATTTTAATTAGATTAGATCGGTTCATAAATCCGTAGACCAGTGGTAGGATTCTTTCGCCAGCTGAGAAGTGATGACTTGGGAAAGGAACTATATATCGAATTTCTGGTTATTTCTGCATTGACATATGAAGTGACTCCAGTATGTGATTTGTGTGAATATATAAATATTATTTGCGTTTTGCGTTATGACACTACGTTTGGACTGAGTTGCGACCGTCATTCGTTGTGTTCGTTCGTCTTTATTTCAGGAATTGCGATTCCAGACTACAGGTGTGGGCCCTACTAAGGTAAAGGTAAGACATGGTCTTTTGCCACCCTGTAGACTTCAAAGTGAGTAAAGACACCGTATGAGTCACATATGAGTCGTTTTGCGTAAGATTATTTCCCAAGTAAAGATTTGCGTTTTTCTTTCTTAATCTGTCGCTAATCTGAACCAGCTGGTACTTCGGAATATGAACTGACCATCTAATTAAAAGATTGGAGGTGTCGCCTTACCGGTATTTCCTCCCTCGATCTAAATTAGTTTTTTTACAGCGATCACAAGGATCTGGAATCCTCTTTCCCAGATATTCTTAAATCTGGAAGGCATTTCTGCGCCGCTCGTCTGGGGTGTAGAAAATGTTTGGAGCTAGAGGTTAAGTTAGATGCGTTGCGTGGGTACTCTAGGCTCCTGGCGACCCTATTTGTCTGTGTGATCCACTTTTGGGATCATTAGGTTGGGGGTGCCGTTTACAAGTGCAAATAAATTTCGCATCAATTTGTTCGAACCTCGTATATACATGATTTTAACCAGATCAGTTTCTTGATTTCGATTTAGCGAATCATAATGCTAGTTGTACCCAATACATCTATTTTAACAAAATTTATAATTAGATCTAAATCCAAACAGGTTTCCCGCCTTTTTCGTTTTACGTCGATTATTCAAATTTGAGTGCAGTTAAACAGGAAACAACTTTCACAATCTATAGTTTGTTTCGTACTTCAATAATGGATGCCATTAATTTGAAACAAAAGTTAACAGAAACTTCAAAACTAAGTCAATACATATTAAAGAGTGAAAAATATGTGACTCGACCGGGGATTGAACCCGGGACCTTTGGATTACCGTCCCAATGCGCTACCAACTGCGCCTACAGAGGCTTGATGTACAGAAAAAAAAATCAGAAGTGGCCTCCGTTTCAACTTTGAAAAATAAGTCAATACACTTTGGGAGAGTCCTTAGCAGTAAAAATGACATGTATAATCGCCGCCATCCAACCGGACAGTAATAATTTTGTGAACTTCCCACCATTCATAGTAGTTCTTTCGAGGAATCTTAGTTCAAAGCCAAACTATTCAACACTTCCAAACTTGTAGTTGCCGTAGAAACGCAAATAAGTGACGGTCAGCTGTGATTCAGTGGTAGAGTGTTTACCTTTGGTGCTTGGGGTTCTTGGTTCGATTCCTACTCCTGTCATGTGAACTTTGTGGTGGGCAAACACCGTATGCGTGGGTTTCCTCGTGGTTCTCCCACTTTCTTCATTCCATCAATTCACCCGTCATCAGTCTGAGCCAAAGTTGCCTGCCATAAAGCTTTAAAATAATTTAAAAAAAATACATAGGTGACGTAATTGCTAATTCACTGTAGTATATAACAATACATAAATAATATCATATAAATATATCAGTGATCTCATCAGGACTTGTTTGGTGTAATTCAGCTTATTCTGTAGCATAGATAGAGTTTCAAGGACAATCTGTATTATTGTCAACAGTTCTTTGTGTCATATTGTTTTATATCAGTGAACTGAGCTGATCGTACGTCTTGTCCATATGAAGAATCGTGGAAATAAGTCATTCAGAAGGGAAGGGACCAGAAAAATATCTCTTAAAGCTTCTGTTCCTCCCAAGAAACATGGCTTCAAGTTAGTGCGAGTTGTTCATGTACATGATGGAAAATGACATCTTTCTCTAGCCTCTGTGTACTCGAACAGTTTTAAAGAAAAGAACTGGAGCGTTTCATCTTTTAAACGAAAGCAGACGGCGGAGGGGTATCGTTGACATCGTTTTTTTTCTTCCTTCTCTCTTGTTCATTGTCTTTCTTCTGTTTTTGACCAAAAAAAGAAGTGAATCCGGACCTGAAGAGGGTGGATGAGATGGCCGCAGTGAGCAAGCGGGATAGTGGGTGCCTTGAGCAATCTAGTCAAGAATTGTTATTTCGTATCGCCGCGGGTGAAAGACCGACCTCGAACATAAAAACGGTGGATGTAGAGATTAGAAAGTAAGAGAAAAAGAGGAAAGCTGTAAACAAACGGGAGAAATGCTGTAACGGCCTACAACGATAGGGGAACGATCGTTCTGCGTTGCCGGTAGTTGTGTCTTTTTCTTCTTTTCTTTTTTTTGTGAGGGGGGGAGTTCTTTCCCTGTTCACTTCCACAAATCTTAATATTATTGCTAATCTTGACATGAATATAGTCTTTCGTATCTTGCTGCGAACGAGCTGGAATTTTCCCAATAATAATACGGGAAAAGCATCTTTAGTTGCGAAGATAAAAAAAAAAAAAACTCAATATATATTTGCATCGTATTTACAGAGAAAAGTAAAGATCGATCCATAGATAGATAAATTCATTCTTTCATTCGCTTGAATAAATGAACGAATGTATGAACAATCAATTAAAAGGAACTTACGCCAATTGTCATTCTTCTGTCCTGTGTGACTAACCTCTGGTTTTCAATAGTGAATTAAATATAATTGATTTATGGTCATAACATTTCTAGATGAAAATCGCCTCAGGCTGGCATAGGTACAGGGTGTGGGAAGAAAGTATACCAGGGTCTAGTTTGAAGATACATTTGTGGTATTAGTCTGGTATGGCTGCAAAAACCTTCAGTCAGGATAGTCAGCCCCTGGAACCCAGGGCCTTATGAATGAGAAGACAGTGCTTTACCAACTGAACTAAAGCCGTTCGTTTTACAACTGATGAATTTCGAGAATTTTAACGACTAGGCGATTCTAGTTGGTACGTATTAGCTTGAGTTTGCTTTATTCACTTGTGATATCAGGCCTAATAGACCACGTAGCAGCTTCTAAGGATCCGAACCACGCTTGGATTTGCTTCCAAAACAGAGGGCAGGTTCACAAGACCAATAGCTGGTGCCATTCGCATCGAAAGTGCACGGGAGAAAAAAATATACCAAATTTATCCACCATGTTTGGTGGTATCTTTGCCAAAGTCCCACGTATTTAATGCGAAGTCTCAGTATGTTCAATTTACCTATATCTTTTGTAAAATTACACAGCGAAATTGTAAAATATAGTACACTTATCATAATAGGATGTAGTATATAGTATTGGTAGGATTGTACTTACTGATAACCCCAAAAGGCGCTAAGCGGAGTCACGTAAAGATAAGAAGCTAACAGCAAGGGGTTTAACATTAAGTAATTAAGAGTTAAATTTCCTAATATATATTGTGTGTAAAATTTCCTAATTTACTTCTAATTCTTCCGTTTTAAATCTCATTATTTGGAGGCCTAGTTAAACGGTGCTATCCAACAACCATGTCAACCCACAGCGAGGCAGTTTTGGGAAAATAGCAGTAATAGTTTTGTAAATAGCAGATAGTTTTGGGAAAATAGCAGTAATAGTTTTGTAAATAGCAGATAGTTTTGGGAAAATAGCAGTAATAGTTTTGTAAATAGCAGATAGTTTTGGGGAAATAGCAGTAATAGTTTTGTAAATAGCAGATAGTTTTGGGAAAATAGCAGTAAAATGTTTTGTTAGTGTCAAACTTTACTGTCTTCATCTAGAAGGGTATAAAAACGCATGTTGATAGGTGTTTGACGTGGGAATAATTCCAAGATAACTGTCGTTCATCCAAAAATTTTCAGAAATTTATAGTTTTAACTGATTGTACTGAACAATAAACAATCTGTAACAATCGTTTTAAGCCTCAGATCGCAGTTTAGTTGATTATTGCGGATTCGAATTATGTGTTATTCGGATCTACAACAATCATTTAAGCCTTAGCATGTGCCTTACTTGATTGTTGCCAATTTTGTAATTTATGAATTTTATGTATAATGACCTGAATAATAATAATTTAGTTTTTTATTTCGGGAATGCGAGTATGTTATTTCAGTAAATTCAGACTAAAGGTTATTTATCTGCACTTTCTTTTGCTTCACTATAAAAACTTAGTACAATCGTATCAAGAATGATGGCATCACTGTTAACATGTCGAAACCAAGCATTTAGTATCAATAGCACTGTGAACAAATTATTTATGTTATTTTCTATAGGCTGTTGATGTCAATAGCCAGTATTCGATTTGTCAGGGCATGCCGGGGATTTTCCCTGGTGTGTGAGGATTCGATCCCCGGTTGTTGAATCCGAATATGATGCCAATCAGGAATAAAATCTTTGTATTTCTACCCAAACAGGCAGTAGTAGGCTGAAACTTCTAGAATCCACCCTTCGTAAATTATAACAAATCGAACACTGTCAATTTCCGTACAATTGGGAAAAAATAATGTCATGCCAAGCTAAAAAAAAAAAAAAAAAAAAACATAAAAGAAATTAATTATAAACGAAAAAAAAAATCTGTAACTGTCATTCTGAAGACTGTAACATGTCATTCTGAAGATATGTCAACATCAAAATCTATACTGGGTTCAAAAACACCATCATCATCTATGAAATATGCAACCGGAATGTTTTTTTCAAAAACTTGTAAAAGGATCAGACATCCTTTGGTATGAATGGCATCGTGTCATTTAAATCCTTTTTTTTTTCTTTAGAAATTGGCTTTCCGTTAGGCCAAAGTTGACGCAGCTGTACGTTTTTTTAATTATGGCTGCCGTCCTTTTCCACCTTTCTCTTTATTCACCTCGAAGGACTGTTGATCATGGCCTTTTTGTTTCATATATAGGGTGGTGGAGTAGTCTTTCCTCAACAAAATTTCGTGCGTTAACAATCAGTTGATTTTTTTTTCTTTGTTTTTGTCCACTTTACTATTCGTAATAGAGTTTTGAAGTGTCTAGACGGACAAGAAATCGTCACTGTTCATGCGATACACTGTACATTTCTTTCTCTTTCGGCACTCGCGCATAACATTCACGTAATCCTTATCGGTTGTACAAGTGTTGTTGTATTTTCAGCGCGCATTCAACATCATCCAATTCGGAGTCATTCGGCAGGACGCTGTGTCCTGACAGCAAGTACTTAATGGTGATAGATTCAACGGAAAAATGGTTTTGAAGGATATTGATTTTTATTTGGCCACCACAAGAATCTGACCATAAAATCAACTTCTTCACATGATCTTTAACATACTCAGTAATGTATTTTCTCAAACATGAGCCCACTTCTTTTGATTCTCTACCCGCCTCATGTTCTAACCACATTTTCTTTCACTCGCTCCTTGTACAGATCGTACATGGAAGGCAAATTCAAATCCATACTTAAAAAGTTTTTACCTGTACAACTGCGGCAGTAATGAAAGTAATATGTTGGAAACGATGAAGTATGATTCACTACAGCAGTCACTTTGTCTTGTGACACTTTATTCCAGCCACCAATAGCTTCACCACGGTTGTCTTTAAAAGTTCGATCTGTTTTCTTCTTCAAGGCAATATCTACCCAACTTTGATTAATTTGCAGTGTCCTTAAGAGAGTTTGTTTGTAAACTTCTTTTCCCTGAATGTAATACTTTCTACGTAATATAATTCCTTTTAGAAGTAATCTTCCTTTTAGTATAAGATTTTTTTTTCTTCTACGACAGAAGCATTAAACAATAAACATCTACCTTCGAATGTTCCTATATTCCAGTACTGACTAAAATGTTTGTATCAGAGATCTATTGGCACTGCATTGGTACATTTTTTAGAACAAGTCCATGTAAACTTCACATCAATTGCTTTTGGTGCAGCCTGCTTTCCTCTGCTACTGACATACGGTTTTTTTGTATTATAAAAGCGTTTCGGTCTTCACGAGATTGGCCATGGACTTCACGTTTCCGTCCACGCGGCGGCCTTCCAACCACGGGTTCGTCAGAATTGGAACAAATATTGTTTGATTTAACACTCCTGCCCTCTGAAGCATTATCTGTAACTCAATGTCCTCGCAGTTAGAATCTATAAGGTCTTCATCTGTTGCAGGATTTTTCAGTATTTATTGATGGCAGTCCCATGTTCTCGGAAGTATTGCTTTCATTCTGCGAATTTACACCAACCGTCCATCCACAGCTACTGTTCTGGACTGTCTGTGTAGTCTTGTCTTTCTGTAACTCACTATCGTTGCTACTGTCATACTCACGCGATGGTTGGTATTCACTTCCAGACGAAATGGATAGATCTGAGACAGGAGAGTAACATTTACTGTTACTTCCTTTCCTTCCTCCTGAATTCATGCCAGACGTTGACGGCAGATTACCAGCAGATGTTAATTCAAGGTTATTGCATGGTATTGGACTGGACAGTACGGATAGATCCATTTATTTCCCTTTCTTTGGATGAGGCAGCTTCAGTGACGCTCATCTCCGCTGCAATAGACAGTTGAATTAGTGAGGCCGCATCAATTGCAGATCTCGACCTCAACATATTGTCCTATGTGGGTTGACTTTTCTCTTCATAGATGGCAATCAGATCGCGAACGCGTTACCCAGATTTTTTTAGTATGTTCTTTACATATTTTCAGAGTCCTCCAGCAGGGTTAAATCATTTTTTATTTTTTTTATTTTTTTCATTGTGTGGGTTGACTGGTTGTTGCATAACACTGTCCAGTTAGCTCTACGTTTTAACACGACTCGACTCCATTCGTGCTATTTATGCATATTATTTTATTGAATGCATTCTAAACTCAATCAAAATCTGATCTCGAAAAAACTTCAGACTTATTGTTTACAGCAACATCTTCAGTTCGCTCTAGAAGCTCATAAGCAAGATCGTTCTATTAAAATAGTACTTCGAAAATTACCTATTGATACCACTCCAGCTGATATTCAGGATGATTTAGTTGCACAAGGCTATTCAGTTTCTCATGTCACACAATTACATGGCAAAGACAGAAATACAAAAGCTAAGATCTTGTATCCATTATTTCTTGTAACATTAAGAAAGGCCGAAAATGCCAAAGCCATCTTTCAACTTAAACATATTCTCCAATATATTGTTACTGTGGAATCCCACAAAGGTCCTGACATCATACAATGCTACAAATGTCAGCGCTTTGGACATACTCAGACTTCCTGCTTTAATATTCCTCGATGTGTGAAGTGTGGGGAAACACATCTAACTTCTGAATGCAACAAGCCTTCTCATGATTTCACTCCTCGCTGCACTAATTGTGGCGGTGATCATACTGCTAATTATAAGGGCTGTAAAGTCTTTCAGACAGTTATTTCAAGAGGTAAAACTGAACCTCTCGCAAAGCCCACTAGCTCAGCAGCAAACAACATTACTACAGACAAAACTAACACTTCATTTAAAACTGATCACACTCCTGGTGATACAATTAAAGATTTATTCTAATTAATTCAAGACTTCATTTCCAGTGAAATTCTAACAAAAATTGGTCATGCCCTCGTCCAATTTCGTTCCACTTCAGATTTTTCTAAAAAATTTGCCATCATTTTTTATATTTTGACTCAGATTTTTTCTGCTTCAAAGCCTTAATTCTGATGTAATGATGATATTTCAATGAAGATTGTTTTTGTACAGACTCCATCTACGGCCTTGGGTTATACCATCTAACGTCATTCAAGTGTACCAACAACGGAAGACTACTACCATCTCTCTTTCTTCTCCTCCTTCCCCTCTTATCTCTATCCTCTTTAAATTCAAAATTACACTTTAGCCAACTTGTCTTTTAACACGATCAACCAGGGAAGCGACAGTTGCACCCTGTTCATTTCATATACGCCCTACATCAAGTCAACGAGTCTTTACCGATGGAAGGCATGGCCTCACGGCCGAAACTTCAAAATTGAAACTGTCATGAAATGGTAACTGGTAATTTTACGACGCTACAGGGTAATTTTACGGACCATATACACGTAAATGAATTATACTGCTCCTTCGTAAAAAGATTATCATTTTTTTTTCATCTTTCCGACCTTCGCTATGATAAATCTGGATTACAGAACAAGTCTTCGCCATAAGATGTTGTAACTGAGTTTATCTTGGTAATCATACTTATCACTTAAGTACGTACACAAATCTTTTTTTTAGCTCACAATATAATCTCCAGATAAACAATTTAACAATACATAATCATATTAAAAGACGTGTTAATACAAAATGTAAACATACAGATTGTTGACACAGTTGCTAGGAAATTCTACCAGAGAAAAATCCATATTACATGTAGTTCTCTCTGACATGACTGTCCATCTCTAGCAATTGTGTCTACTATGTATTCTTACATTTTGTATTTCTTTGTTGTCGTTTAATAAAATTACGTATGTAATGTTAAAGTGTTTATCTGGAGTTTTTCATTTGTTGTATTTGCTCTTTTATTTCCATGCAGGTTGGCAACACTTACATCGACTCCAATGGACTGTGGTTCAAGAAGCTTGTGTTACGCCTCAACGAACAAGAAATCCCAGTGTGTGCGTTGACTGTAAAGAGGTAGAAAACGGGGGGAAAGCCCGACAAAAGAAATATATCCTCCTTTCTTTTCATCTTACGATAATGTATTCTTACTCTAAGATAGAAGATCTCTGCTCAGGAGGTCAATTTGAAATGTTTGCGAACTTTTTTCTTTTATGAGCGCGAAGAACTAGATCCCCGTATTATATTGCCATAAACTCCTACAAACAGGAACGATTGTTTTGATATAGAATCCTGCAACGAACGCAAAATTTTACTCATAACTTTTATATTTTCAATGGTGAGGTCGTGACCCAAAATCTATGTTTTTTTATTACTAGCGAACGAATGACTTTTTAAAGGTAAATAATTATATGCTGTTGACTTCTCAACGGGTCGGGTTGAGGCTTAACCCGGCCCGGCCCGTGCCCAAGTAAATCTGACCTGATCCGACCCGTGAGTAACTAAGTTAGATTTGCCCCGTGACCCAAGTGACCTGTACTGATCTGTGTGACCCGAGTGAGGCAGACCGAGCCCGATCTGTGACCCGAGCGATCATTCTACCCGACCAGACTCATGATCCAAGTGACTGACGTGATCCGACCTGTTTATGAATTTGAGAAGCTGATGTGCCATCCATTGAGCTACGCCAAGATTTATAAAAATATTCTTATTCGCCAAATAATTTTGAATGTGGATGTAAGCTTTCCTTCTCAGATACCAAATAAAAAAACATAGAAACTTCCACGGAATTGATTTACAAAACAGTAAAGGTACTGCATAGAGTTAAAAGGAAACTGAACTCTTTTCTGGGCTCTATTCTTCGTTTAGACATGTAAGTGCTTAAAAGACAAATTCCAAAGTTTGTTCTAAAAACATCTCAGGGTGCCAAAAACAGTTTAAAGTTACTCAGATTTTTGGAAGATGTACGCCAAGTGGGCGTTTTAACTGTGACTTACATCCTCCTTTGAAAAAAACGCACGCCTAACTATGTGTGATGAGGAAAGATTTACGCATTTCAAAGTGTTGTTTAGAGACAATCGGCGTCCATTTGTAATGGACAACTTAGAAACACGGTGGGAAATTCTGGCGGAAGATTTTTCCCCACCAAAAATCTGCCTATTAATTTTCCCTCCCACTAAAATCTCCCTGGGGGTAAAGACAATGTAATAAATTTATAAGTGGAGTCATGTTAAACACATGGAAGAAAGGCTGAACCAAAACTGCCTGAAAGCTATTTAAAAAATGCAATCTTCAAATTGTTTTTGATGTCCCCTACGTGGTGGTGCATTTTATATTTTTTTTAGCTTTCTTATATTTTCAAATATATATATGTTTCCTCCATCATTACTGTCCGATTTCGCACCTTGCTTGGAAATATGCTTCGTCGTTCCTTGCAATGAGGATGCAACATGCAGCTAACGTCCTGATGTCAGTGCTGAGTACCTATGTACTTTAGTGAGTTTTGAAAGAAACTACTTTTGACTTGTGGTCACATATTTCAGTTGTTTTTAGAACATAAAAGCCAAAAAAATATTTTTCACAACACCTAAATATGAGTCGCCATGGCTCAGACGGTAGCGAGTCTGACTACGAATCGTGCGGCCCGGGTTCAAATCCCGGACAGGATACTGGAGACTTTTCTCGCAGTGTTCCCATGCCTGGCGCTCTGAGGTGCACACAGCCTCCTATCAAATCGAGTACCAGAGTGTCTTCGATACTCCTGGGCACCTTGGGAAGGTAAAGGCGGTCGAGCGTGGGACTGACCATCCCACTTTACTTAGTACCGTAGGTCAAGAAAATGTGGAGCGCTAATTCCACATACTCCATGCACCGTTCACGGCGCGTGAGTATCGCACAGGGGATAGCTTTATCTCTTTTAGTACCCAAATATGCGATCCCCAAAGGCAAACGTACTTTGGGGTGAGGCATCGAAAAGCTAAGAAACTGAATGAGTACTTTCGTGATAGCAAAGTTCTTAACGGAATTGAAGACCTGAACTGCAAAACATCCCAAGTCCAGTTTTTCCGAATTTTCATTTTTTCTGTTAGTCGGCATCTATGTTCCAAGGGCTATCCACTTGTATAATATTACATCCTAACTCCAGCTCAAATTCTTTTGTTAATACAAAATAATTTCAGCTGAATACAATAACATCCCAAGTCCTTCACCTGTTTTTTGTTCCTCCTGACAAAGATACTCCGGTAGACTTGGGATGTCTTCAATCGTACTCAATGGTTTCAGTTTTGTGCGTCAAGTTAGTAGTTAAAAGGACTAAACGGGTTTCTTCATTTTCTTGACTCTTTTATAACCTAGACGGTAAATAATTTCGCAGGTAATTTAAAAAAAAAAAGTTATCAATTCGCAAAGTATTTCTTGCAAATTATCTGAAAAATATTCTTAAAAATAAAATATATTTATCAAAATAAGATATATATACTATGTGGCATGAACAGGTCCGTGCCTGTGCATATATGCTGGGACCTAAAAATTAATTAGGCTTCCAAAAAATGGTATATAAAATTGAAGGACATTTATATTAACTTTAATTCTTCCATTACATATCTCATTTGTGGTCTTTAGCTTTTCTAGGACCCTAATTAGCGTTTTCTTTGTGTGTGTGTGTGTTTTTTATAAATCCAGCTCAGTTCGTGCTATGTAATATATTGCATTATGATAAATGGAGAGTACAGGAAAAGAAGAGGTGTCCACTTTTTTATATATATATAATTGAGTTTGCACTCTTGTACTACACAATGACAGCTAACCGCTCAGAAAGTTTCAATGCAAAAGCTCAAATAGTACCGAAGTTACAGCGGTTTTTAACATATTAAATATATGGGATTAAATAGGAGAGTTGGACTTAAACATGCTTTTTACGAGAAATCACCTTTCTGGGACATCCGTGTAACAATAGTATTGAAAATCAAATTTACACCACTTCTAGAAGATAGTATGGACATGTGATTAGAAGAACAAATGACTATTAGAAGAAGGACAAGTCAGAAGAGTGATGGCAATGGAAGTGGAGGGCAAGAGAGGTAGAGGGAGGCCAAGGAGAAAATGGATGGATAGGGTTAAGAAGGATCTCGGGGAGAAAGGTTTGTCAGGGGAAGAAGTTCAGGACAGGGCTTTGTGGAGAAGACTCACCAGAAACGTTGACCCCACGTAGGTGGGAAAAGACGGAGAGAATGAAGAAGATAGTTTGGATGATATTAGACTTGCATCACTTTGAGATATTCGTCATGATGAACGGAAGTCGAACCATGCAATTGGTCTTACTTTGGGTATCAAAAAAAGTTTTGCCAAACTCATGAGGCAAGTAGCGATTTTTAATATAAACACACAAATTATCTTTTTTTAAAAAACGGATCCAGCTTCAAAACTGTCAGGATTTTAATGCAGAACTTGTTGTGTGATTATCCTTTTCTTCATGTACCTTGTCCGATGAGGAGGTTCGCGGCTAAGATATACCATAGTTAACAGTTACTGATATCATAGACACTATCTTCTTGTCCAGTCCAGTCCTTGAGATCATCAATCTGTTCTCGCAGTACCCTCTCCTTTGATTTATATCCTAGTACAGCGGTCACGCGAGGAGATGAACTCTAGCAAAAGCCGTACAGTGTTGCCAACTTCACATAACGTTATTTTTGCATCGCTCTAAGTCAGTTTTCACATATTTATGAATGCTAACGGCCAAACGACGCTCTCTCTCTCTCTCTCTCGTTCTTTCTTACTTAAAACAGTGTTGCAAGCTTTGGTAGATATAAGTGGAGACAGATTGCCTGAAATTAATTTATATTGAGTTGGCAACACTCCATAAGCTCTTATATTGCAATGACAGACTGTGGATATCCTGTGTCGTTTATATCATTACTGGAAGGCTTCACTTAGCTTTAATGGGTTCCAGAATGTTTGGGTATATGTGTGAATGTTGCCATAATCTGTGTACTTGTAGCCCCGAACTTCTTTAGGTTCTTATCTCTATCCTATTTCCCGCCGTGAGCGTTGCATTGGCAGTTACATTTGCTACTTTCTTCAGAATTCCGAAAGCCATGTTGATCAAAATGCAATGTCATAGTTTTGGCTACTGCGTGGAGAGTATACTGTCACCTGTGGTTTTCATCTCAAACGATGTGATGCGTGACCTAGTGCGTTGAGGTCGACTATATTGTCCTGTACTGACTTTCTTCTCATGGGACAAAATTCGCCAGGATCACCGACATATTTCTATAATAATGTCTGCACAGTTTCTAAATGGTTGATTCTCATCTCAACCTGTCCATTAATTTATTTCTATCAAAATATACAAAGATAAAGGAATACTTATAATTCACATTATGTCAGTGCGTGACTCTGTGTTGTCCTTTCTATACGCATATTAAATTTATATAATCTGGTATATTTTAAATAAAAATAAAACTTAACACATTCCTCTTTTATATGACACATTGAAATATTTGCTGTACGAAAAATACACTAAATCGAAAGAGAGTGGAAATTTTCACCCTTTTCTCGATGAGAAATTATTTTTATTGAAAATTATTGAATTCCAATAGAAAAGAGTGGATGTTAACGAAACACTCTCTAGCTTTTGATAGAAAATGTTATCTTTCTAGATGGAATTCCAATGCTTTACGGATGTAATTTATTCTTCAAACTTGAAAGCTTGATTTATTATCTTTTTAGAGTAGTTCACAATG
Source organism: Lepisma saccharinum (assembly GCA_022664845.1). Lineage (NCBI taxonomy): Eukaryota > Metazoa > Arthropoda > Insecta > Zygentoma > Lepismatidae > Lepisma > Lepisma saccharinum. The sequence goes on along the minus strand of JAGDQP010017727.1, from coordinate 3,662 downwards.
CATCATGGGTACTAGTTAAGTTTGATATCTGCCATATGTGTTGCCATGAAGGTTATGGAAAGGTGACACCCTACTGTGAAACTAATTCCGTTTAATTAAAAATACCAATAGCAAGCCCGATAACTTTTATCAACGACAAAAGACGTCAGGAATAAGATACATGAAAGGTGGAAAGAAAAAGAAAAAGTAAAAAAAATCGAAAAATTAGATTTTGGTGGGATATTGTAAAGGAGGATCTGGACTACCTTTCTGACAAGTCTATACTTGAAAATATCAATCATACTCCACTCTATGAAGCGTCAAAATATAGGGTCCTTATGAAGAACAATCAGAGTCCACTGATTTAAGGAAGGAACAGTCGAAGTCTAAATCCAGCTCCACTGTAGTGTTAGTTTTTTTTCCTACCTTTATAATAAAGATGTGCAACAACCAAGACCATTGTAGTTAATAAATTGATTACTGTTAAAATTTTGTTCAATTGTTATGCTGGACTTCGATTTTTTTCCTTGTTTCTTTGGACTTTGATTGTTACATCATTGGAAAATATTACATTAAGGTACATTGTTGAAAAATTCAACAACAGTTACTAGTTTTAGGTAAAATTTTTGGATAACAATTTAAATACAAATAGCAATACAAGATTTCTACATTGAAACAAATTTTCTAAATAGTAAATTAAATGAATGGTAGCGTTTAAAACCTAAAATTGTAATTTACTCAAAAACTTTAGAACTGTGACTTTGATTGTTCTTTCTTTGTACCCGTACCCTTCATATACAAGATATCATTGTTCTTAAGTGCTCGACAGGACGAAAAAGACCATCTTAAAGACGTTTCCTCTCAGTTGCCCCGCTAGTACAGGCGACCCACATAGCAGAGTACAGGCGACCCACCCGACGTCCCTGGGACGTCACATTTAGATCCCATTACCGTCAGAATGGTCCTGCTCCCATAGCGATGTCCTAAGGACGTCCGTGGGATAACTCTGTGGGCAATACAAAAAGTTCATCCCGTATGGATGTCCCCTGGATGTCCCCCGGAAAGCCGTGCGGGATTACCTACCTGGAATTTCTATAAATTAAATTGACCTTACTATTATTATTATTTAATTAATTATAACTATACGAAGAATATGCCTTCGTATAGTTATACGAAGGATTAATTATAACTATACGTCCCATGGATGTAAACGGGACTTAAACAGGACGTCCTACGGACGTCCCGATATCCTGCCAGGAGATTCGTCAGATATCCCTGGGACGTCATTCTGCTATGTGGGGGTAGACCGTCGGACAGCTGGCCGTGAGGTAGCAACTTCCATTTCCGTCGAGGTTATTTTTTCTCTTTTCCATTCATAATAGCATTCCTACTTTCTTTCTACTTATGCTCCCTTTTGCTTCGTTTTAGTTTCAACATTTATTGCGTCGTTTTCATATTCAAAAGATAAAAATTTCATCTCTCAATAGATGGACATTCATATAAAATAAGATTGTATCCCATCAAAAAGAGCTACCATAGATTGCATCGTTTTTCGAGTGGAAGTCTATCTTTCCTCCGATGAAAATACGCTCTAAAAGAGTGGTATCTCTTTCCGCTGTCGTAAGATGAAATATTCCGCTGAATTCGAGTGGAATTCCGCTCTTCCAAATTTAGTGTGTGGAAAAAAACACAAACGATAGATATTATTCATCTTTCCAAGTGTTAGAGGTGAAGAGAAACTTTCACTAAACACCCAAGGTTTTTTTTAGGTATATCTCGGAAACCGCGAGGGCAGAAACATTTTTTTTTATGAGTGCAAAAAGAATTGAATAACATTTTAAATTTTAAAGATGAGGAGGGAAGATAACTTTATCCCAGTCTTTTCATGTTCCCGTTACAATATTTCCTTTAAAATACTGAGAACGTTTCCATTTAAATATAATTCCGCCTATTAATATTCAGCGAAATTTTCCTTCACCTGACAACACTGCTTCATCCAAATTAGACATAGTTTTACTTAAGAATCCTTTCATTTCTTAATATTTCTAAACATATAATTAATCAACAATACGTGCAGAATACTTAATAATGTATTACGATAAGATATGAAAAAAAGGTAAAAAATCAACATATTTATATTGTGTAGGACGAAATTGTTTTGTAGCGCATATAGGTGTAAAAATGTAATGTTATTTAATACATTAATTGTTTGTGAAGTACACTGTTCATACGATAATTATTTCATTCTTCCTTTTTACGCATGCCGTGTCATCTACTGGACTAATTATACATTAGGCTCTCTAGGATTGCAGATTGCTGATGTAGAACCGCACTTGTGTGTGGTAAAATGACATGATGGATGTTCTGGATGATATATGTGGATCATGAGTATACGCAGGAAGGGATTAATGGTTATTAGGTAATGCTAAGTTATAATGGAAGTCGTACATCTAAGCGAACCGAATTTCGCAACATAATATTGATTATTTTGAAAATTATGGATAATAGAAAGGCTCCCTGAAAGGACGGCATATGCCAATAAACGAAGTTTCGAGATATTTAGCTGTCTTTTTAATACTACAGGCTGTAAAAAAATGGTCAAATTAAATATGGCGGAGAAGCCTAGTAAAAGCAGAACACAGTATCATCCTATGTATGATACATTGTTTAGTAGTATATAAAGTTTTGTATTTTAGGGTGACATAGTGTTGAGTTTGTGAATGACATTGAATCAGTGGCGGATCCAAGATTTTGGTGACGAAGTGGAGGCAGGTGGACATTTTCTATATTTTCTCGTTAACTGAATTTTTTAAGTATAACTTTATAATTTTCTCCCCCTCATATTGCTAAGTATTATCATGAAAATATGACACAAGTATCCCCCAAAATTGATATTTATATATAAATTAGATTCATCTGGAAACAAATCGAAGCTTTTTTTTAGATAAATTGATCAAATAATGCTCTAAGATAAATAAGGTATTTTCCCTTAAGGAAGGGGCGCACGTCCCCTCTCTACATCCGCTACTGCTTTGAATTGAACAGAGAATGACATTGTATTGAATAGAGTATGAATATGCTTTATAACCAAAGTATTATATTATAATGTTTGCGTGGAAGATTTAACCATTGCATGATAGATACATAACTGGGTTAATTCCGTGGGGTTGCGATATGAGTATATGAAGCGGGTTACATGCGTATGACCATCACGGAACCAAGACTGCGTTGGACCAACACGGCGTTGAACCAACACAACGTTGAACCAACACGGCGTTGAACTAACACGGCATTGGACCAACAATAAAATTGACAACGCCCTAGATATATAAAACCTACAAACATAATAAAAAATATCATTTTAAATTATTTTTTTCGGCACCTGCGTAGAACCAACACTGCGTTGGACCAACCGGCATGAAACCAACACTTCGTAGTACCGGCGTTGGACCAACACGGCGTTCGACCAACACATGTTTTTGCCCTGGGGTGTTGGTCGTACGCCGGTTCTTGCTGCTTGAGAGGCTGTTGGTCGTACGAAGTGTTGTTCCAACGCCGCATCCCCTATGAAGCTTGAGTACAGGAGCAATGATGTAAGCGTGTGTTTTAATGTCAAAGAGTGGGCTTATTTTGTAGAGGTGTTTGGTATAGTGGTGTATTCTATGGTGTGATGAAAAATGGCT
>JAGDQP010017726.1:14024-37932 GCA_022664845.1 Lepisma saccharinum | reverse complement strand
CTTTTTTCGTCTAGTATAATAAGCTGGATTGTTCGCTAGACTATCTGATTGAGTGCTATCTGTCTAATGTTCTCACTCAAGGCAATCCAAGTATCCACGTTAGCAAAGAGACTAGAGCCCATTAAACGTTTATTTTCTTGTTTGTTGGCTTTAAAACTGTGGTATTCCGATTTATAGCTAGCACTTCAACACGTTGAATATAAAATAATGTGTCACGAAAATGTATAAGTTGTTTAAAGCGAAGCTTCCAGTTTTTGTAGTCCAAATATTTATTATTTAGCAGACCTTATGCATTTCTGCTTTCAATTTGTTAATGTTAAACATTCTTATCCTAAAATCTGTACGGCAAACTTTGTTTAGAATGAGAAATAAATTAACTTTATTAGCGTGTTCGTACACGAGATGAAGCTTCCGTTGGTTCATGGCCTTTGGGTATCTTTGTTCAGGCGAGTTATACTTTATAATAAAACAAAAGTCACAGCGAGTCCCAATAAGCACGTTATTTTTGTAATGTAAATTTCTGACAAGAGCGAACGTTTTATCCATATCACGAATCATCAAATATCTGAAATTCCGCGAATTGAAATGAAAATAAACGTTATTTTTCAAAGAAGAAAGAAAACTACAGAAAATAGATTTCTCTTGCATATGAATAGTCCCGAGAATGAAGTTAAATGCAAATTGTTTTCGCTTTCTTTGTATTTCCAGTTGAGTGTCTATAAACAAGAGAAGGTCAATAAAATTGAATTGGAATTTTTAATTCTTTTTACAAACATATCTTAATGTATTACTCGAGGATCCATTAAATTGAATTTACTTAGATTGGGATTTTTAGTATAAATATTAATTGGCTGGTTTGATCGAGTAAATCTTTTACAATATTCTATGTTTTCAATGCACTAACTTTTACGTATATTCTATTTTTCCGTTAGCTTTAATTTTTATATTATTTTATATGTTTAGTAGCGAACGATTACGATCCTTATGTGTGCCATTTATTATATGCTTGTATCTTCATGTCAGGTTAAATATTTTATTTTATACCCAATGTACGTGCATGTTCCTTATTCAGAAGATGTCATCAATGAATTATAGTATATATTGATTCTTCTTCCCAACTTAATTAAAAGTTTCCGTCTCTCAGATTAAAAGATATAAACTTTACGTACTCGTAATGGGCTTATTTCTATAGGTTATATAGAATCACACCAAAATTAGAATACTAACCGGCGGGAAAAAAACGAAAATGTTCAAAAAAAAACAGGAAAAAGTGGTACTTTTCGAAGAGGGAAGAAAACAACGGGTATTATTGACGGCATTTCTTTTTTTTCCTTTTCATCAACCATATTCACTGCTTAACACACTTAATGCTAATGCATTTGTTGTTTAGGTTTAGTACAATCAAAGGTTCTTACGTTAAATATGTACAAAAAATCAATTTACTTTAGAAATGCATTAGCAACATTGTACCTGAGAGAAACTTTCTGCCCACATTTGGCCCTTACGCATCTCCGACTCAGACCGATAAAACTTACATAATGTTTCAAAACTTAGAGGCACTTCTGTTGTGAATTTTTCTAGTTATATGTTTTGAACATCAACCGACATCTTAACTAATTCATTAAATGTTGTCAGGAACCACGGAATAGTAAAAAAATCCCAAGTAGCACGAAAAATAAAAATCTTTGTTTTTCCAGCGTTCACTTTTTCCTTTAAAAAAAACACTAGTATTTGTATCATTAAAAATCAGGTAAATCAGTAGCGCTTAAAAGTGTAGAAAGATGTTGTTGTTTTCTAACAACTGTGATCCTAAATATTTTTTTTTACCGTATCAAACTCAAAATGTGGTTTTGCCGCATACATGTGATGCCTTACTGTTGATGAAAAGTAAATTTGTAGATTCTCATTCTTGTTTCAGGAAGAATCTTTTTCGGGAAACTTTCCACATTTACTTATTAATCTGGAGGAAATAAACAAATAAGCTATTTCTAGTACCTTGAAAAGATATACGCTGAAGCATATGGATGGATGATTTGTATACCTCCTTGAACGTGACTGGTGCATTTATTGTTGTTTGTCCTGAAGGAATTAAATTAATAAGAACAGTGATGGCTTCAAATGAAGACGAGTACCAAGCTATGCAACAAGTAAGGGAAGTGAAAAAGGAGAAGTTTGAAATTGATTATAATCAGGTAATATTATTTTACATCTAAAATATTTAAAGTGAAATCCCTTTTCCTTTGTATGGTTTCAGTTCTGTTTTGTGTATACATGAGTATTTGTTTGTGTTTTAGTTTTGTAGTGAATACATGGAAGTTGAAATGTACCCAATAGATATTTACATTATACAATAGTTTAGAATAGTATAAAACTACTACAACCATCCGCTTTTAAAATTACTTCAAACTAAAGTTAGATTTATCTCTACAGTCAATATTATCGGTTTGAACAAAGCTCGATATAACCATCTAAGATTCTGTAACAAATATTAAATTATTGAGGTTACTGTGCCAGATAATTATATCATACTGATGATAATGTCCGCCGTTTATGTTACAAATCAACTTTTACATCCTTTATCTTTTGTTAATAAAGTTTTAGATTTTGCCCTCTTTGAACTACGCGTGATTTTTATTCAGTTGTGAGCAAGCTGAAATGATAGACTTACGTAATGCGGGTATGAGGCATGTAGTATTCACCACAGTTAAACAGGCTGAAAAGCGCGTAAATAGAAAATTTAATAAAGTAGATACTCCTTCCCGTTGTAATGTTTAGGCGAGTACAGAGTCACCATCAGCATTATCTGATGTAAATTATATGTAATAACTTTCAATTTAACATCTAACGATATAATACATCGAACCTGAAGGCAGGGATCAATTGTATTTAGGTACTTAAACACATACACCTTACGTGTTCCTTCAACCGGTGACTGGCTTTTCAACATTCTTTTATATAGGCTCGGGTAGAGTTGAGGAATGCATGCACTATTGCACTCATTCATTTCGTTGTGGTTATTTACATCAATATGTTTTCCTCGCTTTACACAAATGTTTTATATTTCGGTCCTTTTTTCTGAACAATTTCTCTAATTTAGGTTATAAAATTTCTTCACCGAGCACCTCGTTCTTCAATGCCAGTAATTGTTAAGTTCTACGTATTTAAGTAAACGCATGTGTCATTCATATAATGCAAAATATTCAGTATAGAAGGGGACCTTGGAGGACTTGGTGATACATTATATTTACTTCTAATTTTAAAAGAGATTTTGTCGGGATCGTCATCCATAAAACGAATCTCAAACTCCGCACTAGCAGGTACGTGTTGAAAAAGCATGTTAATTGTAAAAGTTTTGTTTTAAAGATAATACATACATGCCTTATACTTTATTAGTGTCAATAACTTTGAATCCATGTATGATGTATTTTCATTAAGCATTTACGAAACAAATTTTGATGTTATCCAAATTTCTATTCAAGAGCTCATTAATAAGGGAACATATGTATAACGAAAAGACGTCATAGATGGATTCAAAATCAGTAATTGACACTGATACTATAATGAGGATTTGGTTGAAATGAACCTTTTCAATTAAACATGATTTTTAACACGAATCGTGCAGCCCGGGTTTAAATCACGTCTAATACGCTGCGGATTGTGCTCGCAGTGTTCTCATGTCTGGTGCTATGAGTTGCACTCAACCTCGTATCAAATTGGGTACCAAATTGTCCTAAATACTCGTGGACACCTTGGGAAGTTAAACGCAATCGATCGTGAGACTGAAACAAATCACCGTGTAACTTAAGTCAAGAATATATGAAGCACACCCATGCGCCGTTTATACAGGTAATAGCTTTATATTTTTACCAGGTAGTCATGAGTTCTAGATTGGTTTTGTGGATGCAGATCTCTGCTGATTCCTCCTTAAAATGTAAGGTAAATTTTAGGCGTCTTAGAGTGTCCACTTTCCACTAATCACCTTATCCACGTTGCTCCGACTCACAATCAGTAGTATCTTTTTTAAGCAGCTTGTGTATATAATGTGCTTCATAAAATTTAATGACAATCAGACAATGTTATCTCTTTAGGTAGAACGGTTTACAATTATTTAAGTCGTGGTAAATTTGCTCGTTTCAGACTATTTCACATCTTTTTAGTTGATATGATTCTTTGAATTTAGCGACTGAATAACTACGACATCCTCAGTATAACATGGTTAACTAAAGCTCATCATTTTTGTCCTGGATTCTTAAAGCCATTAAAATATAAATGTCTGTTCTAATAAACAAATAAATATGCTGTCATGATATATTTATATATTTTACTGAAAATGAATAGAGAACGCCATATCAAGTACCCTCCCGGCAATTTCAATTAAACAGTTTTGAGATCCTCTCAATAAATGTTTCCAACGACACTTCAAGCACTTTTCTAGTCCTAGTAGTTTGTGAGTTGAAAGTGACCGACAAACGGATGGAGCAGGAAATTAAAAGAATCGGCTATTAAAGCCTAAGGTCATTATAACTTGCGGATTGTTTGCGCTCTTGTATTTGACTTCTTCTAGCGGTAATCTGTCATTTTGTAGTACAGGTTTTGAGTGAAACCACCGTTCTTTCTTTGTACTTTGCAATTCTTACGTTATTACATCCATTGCCAGTTAATAAGCACCCTTTGTTTATCATGTCTAGACCCAAGAAAATAATAGTATATCATGCATTTAATGTTCGTTAGCCTAGAAAATTTAAGTGTAGCAACCGTTACGTAAATATTGTATGTTTCATGTATTTTAAGCAGAACATTAGTTCTTTCACTAAATAGAATAAATCAATCTTTCTTCTTCGTCTGTTCAGTTTAATAGTTTTCATAATTGCGAATCATTGATGACGTGGTAGAAGGCATTACATAATTAAAATGCAGCCCACGAACCCAGATTTTGATCGTAAATCGATATTTTTTTTTAAATTTTGAATGTTCATAATAACTCTCACGTTAATGCATGATATTTTAACAAATCAACCTTCTATTCTCTTAATAATAATTATTTCAACACTTTACTTTTTGTATTTCAGCCGTGTACCTCAACTTGCACAGATACACAGGACGATAAGGGTGAATTTATAAAGACATTAAGTTACGACGAAATTGTTTCATCGATAGAAATCGTTGATGAATTACAAAACACATTAACGGACGCAAATCAGAGAGAAAGTGAAGAAGAATGCACGGATACTGAAAGAGAGATAAAACAAGAGAAAGAATCCGAGAGTGAATTGAACCATCACTCCGTTTCTTTAGATAACTTGAAATCTGAGAAACAGGTGAGTAATTTCATATTCTATTAATTATTTAAATGTTACTTATTAGTGCATTTAATCTTCACCTTAGACTTTTTAGTTAAGCCCGCCTTAGGCAATAGATTACCTCGTACGACCCCTCCTAGGATAGAATACATATTATCTGTAGTGGGAATTTTTTGTGCCAGAAATAATGTAACGTTTCATGGTTTTTTACACTACACATTTAATAATATGAAGTGATGAGATGAAAGTGCTATAATTTGAGTTATCAAATAATTGTATTACTAATATCTGTAAAGAAGTGCAGCTTAATTTATTTTATACAGCTGACATAAATAATATATTGATAATGTAATTCTTCAGTCAAAACCCAACCCGTCTTTGCCCGAACGAAGGTCTATGTGCTATCTTTTAACGTGGATCATATACTTCTGTTCGCACATACTACTCTTTTCTTTTACTTTTCAGTGGCTAGCAATGGGATATGTACTTACTTCGTTCACTATAATAAACACATGCTTATTGTAAAACTACTCTTAGTTCAGTACTATTCAGGGATCAACCTAATTACTTTTTCAATGATATGACCTCAAACAGTGTCGAAGACTTTCCACCAGGTATTGATCGCAATTTGTTCATAGCAGCAAGTTTGTATTTACACAGCACGATAAACCAATACGAATCTAACTTATGGTAAGTGAATCGAAGGAAACCGAGTGGTTTGGTCCCTATCCGAAATTCCAATTTCTTTGTGAAATAAGTATAATGTTAGGAATAATAATGCACATTTCATATGAATACTAATATTGGACCCCGGAAAATGTGGACCCGTACAAAACAAAATACTGGATAAGGTAAACGTCCCTGAAACTTGTTTATCCAGATGATTCTGGCTCTATCATGATTTAAAAAATTAAGGAAGAAATGAATTTAGCGGCATTGATGTTTTCGGTACGTTGTTTTTTGTTTCCTTTTTACTTCTGCACACGAAACTCCTCACTTTAATTATATGTCGTGGCTAACGTAAAAAAACTTGAATTAATTTACCAAAATTTTAGCAGATAAGCAAAAGTCTATAGTTTGGTCACCCTCCTGTTATTTATGGCTATAATGTAATTATTGTAGAAAATATATTCTTTAACAAAATTATTCTTACCAGTTATTGTTGCTAGGGGAGTCACTAACTGGTATGTGATTTATCCGCAGTGTGCATTCAATTGGGATGGGGACAAATGATTCACATTTCTTAAAAATAATTTTCAGATTTCTAAAAGTCATTCTAAAGTTTGTGACTCGAAACTACGAATTATTAGCACGTATCCCGTGGATTTACATAAACAATATTTTGCAGTGGGGGCAACAACCGGTCTCAGTCGGTTCAATATCTGGACTTGTAGAGGACCAAGTGCTTGCTTGGGGTGACAACAATAGGCTATTCAGCTGTTTTGAATGAGAAAATATTAAAAATATGCTGTTTTGCATTTTTATTATTTCAATGTGAAAATAAATTTTGGGAAAGATCCGAGTTTACAGTTACCATCAAGCTGAAAAAAAGGAGTAATAGATTTGCACTTCAAGTTTCTAGTCGACAGTGGTTTTAAAGGGTCAATAACTGGTACGTTGCTTCAGAACCGTCCTTTGCGAATGTTACTTCATAGCCACTCCATATTTGCTTATATTCTCTTGAGAAATAAATTATAAGAAACATGTTAAATAACTTGTCAATTACAAGTGTCATTTAAAATTATATTCAGGAATTTTCCCGTCTATATAGTATAGTTTCGATTGAGTTTCTTGGTTTCTAAAGAAAATACTGGCTATAAAGCTTAACTTTATTTAGCTCCGATATCAGAACAAGTAATACGTCGCCCGAGAAGTTGTTGTCTCCGTTTTTGCTCGGGATTCTTATTAACAATTTGACGTTATCTTGTTTTGTATGGTATCTCTACTGGACATATGGTAACGCTTGCTGTCTTGTAATCAAGCTGTTCTTTGTTCCGAAGTTAGTGGTAAACTCGTGGGATCACCTTGGTACGGCACCTTCCTGCCATATCTTTATCCAGGCAGAACATTGGTAATAATCACAAGAAATAAATTTTAAAACAAAAGCACCTTCTAAGGGCTGAATCATTTTAATAATAAATGTAGAAACTGATATTGTTTAACGAAAAAATCGTGTACTTCACTACTCATAAGAATATTAGTGGGGCAACAAAACTCTATGTTTATGTCAAATTGTAATGAACCCGTTGTGTGCTTAGTTTTCATGCATGAAATAGAAGAATCGCCGATAGTTAATGTTTAAAAATTACGTCGATTAATGCCACCCCGCCACACTCTGAATCGATTTCTACGCACAGTATGAAATATTTTATCATTTGAAGATGCAATAAATAAAAATAAATAGTTATTTATAATCCAAAGGGCAGTATTTCTGATACATTAAAATATTCCCTTTAAATTATCTTTTCTGAAAGTGTATTTAAAAATATCTTCCTTTCTTATTTAAAACACTAATTTAGTTTCTGTAAAGAAGTTGAAAAATATTTTTTTTCTTTTATGTACTGAGTATTTTTCTAATAATTGAACAAATTGAATGATCAAAATTACAAAAGCACTTTCCATAGGCAATTATGCGTTCAATCGCCACCCAAGGCAACGATAGCGTTCATGCTCCAGCAGTTTCTGAGTTGATTCAAATTTCTCAACTTCCTGTGTACAAATTTGATAACGTTCAAAATTTAATTTCTTTTATTTAAATTTAATTTAAATTCAATGCACTTAGGCCTTAAAGAAACTGACTTTGAAGAAATATATATATATTAAAAATATTTCCACAGATTTTAAAAGGATGCATTTAATGAACATAGGACGGAATTTTACAATATTTACTTAACACAATTTTAAGATGCACGTGAATTCCTTGTTGTATAGTACATTATGCCTGGCAGCATTTTCAGTTAAATGCATCAAACATATTTGAACAGGACAATTTAACAAGTTAGACAATTTTAAAACTGAATTCCTTTCGTCTGTACTGATCACGGGAAAATATATTACCTTCACAGAAATGAATTAATTTGAAGTTTGTTCCTTTCTAGACATTATTAGAATATTTTGAAAAGAGTCAAATGTGTAAGGTTTAATAATGCAAACGGGAAATAGTTCAAATTTGAAACTGTTATGTTTTAAAAAATCACAAGATTTCCCGTTTGCATTATCCCTCACATGTATTAGACAGAGAGAGAGGGGGAGCGAGAGGGGACAGATAACTTCACTCGCCTATTGAATAAAATTAACATTATAATCGTGAAATAATGGTTGCCTTGTGTACCTCCCCCTCTTAAATCTTTTTTTGGATATTTTAATGAGTGAGGATCCAGAACTTCTTATCAGGAAACGGTATCCGGCTTTGGCCTTCCCACACTATCTATTTATTGGTGTGTATTAAGTGTCCTCATGCCTAACTAGGAGTACGGAACCCGTCAAACATGCAATAACACTTAAGTTTCCAAAATGCACATCGCAATACGATGCTTAACAGCAAACGAAATTGCGGATACGTTTCAGGAATGATGCAATGCCATATTTGTATTTCAGCAAATGTAACTTAAATGTAAGGTTGACATTTTATAGGCCGTACATACGAGAATGTATCAAGGAGGTTGCTTTAGCAATATTTCCATCAATAAATGGGTCAAGTCTAACGCTTAACGCTTCTATTATATCTACTTTTGGTTAGTATGATATGGGATTATATCGTAATGCTCTATTTGTTGCTTAATATCAGTGATAAATGAAGATAACTGATACACGGGAGTGGAGTTACGCCTTAACTTTTATATTATGAAATATAGTAACGTTAAGAAAACTACTATTCCGTAGGAAACTAATTACAGAGTTTAAGATGGAAGGATGATTCCTGCATCCTTCTTCTTTGGATGATCGGTATGGGATCAGGAATGAAGCATAGCTCCGATTTTGTTTATACCAGTTGCGTAGCCAACTGAGCATGGGCTTGTTTAGGTGCGGGTTAAGTACATGCCAATTGCGTAGTTAACTGAGTATGCAGGGTGACACCAACTGCGTTGTCAACTTGGTGTGTGTTTGTACTAGGTGCGTAGCCATCTGAGTACGGATAGAAGTCTGGTTAAACTGAGAGTACACACCAGATGCGTAGCCAACTGAGTACCAAAGAGTGTTCCAGATGCGTAGCCAACTCAGAACGTAGGAAGGAGAGGAGCTAACCACCCGGGAGCAAGTGATACTTTTGCGTTGCGTTGGTCCATTTTCTAACTGATTTTTGGTGGTCTTGGTTTTTCTCCTTTGGTGACTTTAGTTTCATCTGAAGTTTACTTGTAGAGTTTATTGTCATGTGCACTTATTTATGGGCCACTATTTGTTTACATCACTTCTACACATGTTTGTCCTATAAACTTGATTGCTTTGTTTACGTAATATCCACGTGTTCAGAATATGCGCGGGTTATTGCGTTGAGTTTCCGGCAATTGTATTATTGTTTATCACAATATCGTTTCGTTTAATGATTTTACTAGCGTTTGCCTCCAATACTAAAAAGTTGTTCCATTGATGACATCTCGAACTAGTTTTCAATAGAAGCGTAAATGTCATCTAAAGATTATTACTAAAGACTAATTAATACTGTACCATTTGAAAGAAACTCCAGAGATTTTCCTTTCATATGTCATGCTTTCAAAATTATAAACCTAATGTACGCAATTTAGAATTGCCCGTAAGATGAAAGCCAGGGTTTTACCCACAACTTGTTCTACATAAATCGTTAGGACCCGATAACACCTTCTGCTGACAAACTTCAAGACTAAGTATCGGATGCGAAAATCACTTCTAGAACAACTTCTGAAATATGTTCATGGAGATACCATCAGCAAAATTACTCCTACCATCACAAGACAAAAAGTTTCCGCAAAAAAAACTTCGCCAGACACAGTTTTGAGAGCTTTGAAAACACGCTCATCTTCCACTGCTGAATGAACGCCGCACCAAGCAACGGCCTCCACCGAAACGACAACCAAGGCAATAGGGATCAAATGAGTACATCCAGACACGGTTCCAGATTAAGCAGAAACAGGAAGGACTAAGTCTCAAATTTCATACTATTCATAAATGCTTAAGTATCTCCACAACCGATGGCCGTCCGTTATCTCGTACGAGTTCTCACATCTCACCAGCCAGCCATGGATCATCTGTTAAGGTATAGAGCTTATATTTGGAAGAGACGTCATGGGATAGAACTTTCGCCCACATAAACACTTATGCTATTTATACTCCAGCGTTTATTCTATGGGGATCATATCGCTGGTGAATATAATAGCTTGGAATCTATGGACACTGTTGTAAAAGTCAGCCAGCACAAAACTACACAAACTGACTAAATGCACCAAAATGCAAACATTGTCAGCAGCATCATCCTATAGTAACAAACGTAAAGACTATCCAGAGCCTCTACACCGGAAAACAATCTTCCTGTTGCTCGTTTACGCCCAGGAGAACCTGATCGAACCTTTACCCATTCAACCAAGGAAACATCATCAATATTCGCCTGGCAGGGAAAAAAATATTTTTGTTTTGGAATGTCATTTTACCTTTTCGGTTCTTTGTTTTCCTTTTCTGTATGACTGTCCACTCCCATCTGAAGCCACAATTCGCCATCGTTCATACGGCTTCAATTTTCAGTAGTTTCAGCGACTTTTGCATGGTGACAATAAAAGTTAAATGTTTAGACTCACTTGACTTCCATCAAGGTTTATTGTCGCCCGTATATCAAGTTAAACAAATTATTTTTATTAGAGTTGCCAGCGACTTGTGATGTTCATTTCCTTTAATCTACGTCTTTTAATTGCATCTTCACCTGATTTTTCTAGTATTATAATTCTAAGCAAAACTTACAACATCCAGTTTTTAGATTTAATGGAATGAAGGAAGATTAAACATTTCCTTAGACCACCTACTTCGTTCCATGTAATCCCGAATCGCTACAAAACTTCATTGAAGTGAGGGCGGAATACTTCGGGTGACCTGCAAACAGGAAGAATATTTAAAATTTGAAGTTAGTTTAGAACATCAAATTTCGAACATCAATAATGTGATATGTTAAGTACTTATTTTTTATTAAGAAGAGTACTTCCCGTACTATTGTTATTTGGAGTGCTAATAATACCAAGTGCCATTTGACTTGGCTTAGTATAAGTCAGCCTATTTAATATATTCCTCATCTGCTCTTGTGTAATGGTGTGATAAAACCATTCCCATTAGCAGGTTTTTTTAAATTCATATTTTGTATTGCCATGTCATCGTAACTGCGCATTTTGCAGAACTAAACTCAAGGCTCGATGTAATGTTACCAGTGTTGCAGCATTCTCTATATGAGACGTATGAGACTCTCTTATTCCGTTGGGGGATCAATTTTAAGAAATTGAGTTTTACGAATATTTGCATGGAAGCAATAATAATTTGTTTATCAGTGAAAATGTTTTTAGTGTCGTATATTTAGTTTCTGCTTTAGTTTGAAATAATTATTAAATTTAATCATTAAGTGAAGTAATATCTGTGGGTTAGTGTACATAGAAACGATATACCGTCCTTTGAAAAATAAAATTTAAGAAAAAAGCAACAATATAAACTCAATGAAAATTGAATGAAATTCAATGAATGAAATTCAGAGAATATATATTTAAAAGTAATTTGTAACTTCTGAAAACAAAATAATGTTCACTTTATTTAATATGGCCCGAATATCAATTCGGGGTTTGAGGTTCGACGCATGTGTCTGAAGATCAGAGTAGTACTTGGAAAATTTCCCTTCTTTTATATATATAAAAACTATTCGTTTTGCTCCATTATATTACCTATGTATTAATTGTGAAGAACTTTATTATATGTTTAGGAAATATGATGCCTCAAAATTATTATTCCCTGATACCAGTTTTCCTATATTTATCTCAGGGTTGCACCACAACGACTAAAACAGATAGTGAAAATATATACCAAGATGCATTGAGCGATGATTTCAAAGAAGCATTTTCTGATCGCGAGGCGAAAATATTCTCTGAGTTAATCAGTATAATGTCATCTAATTCAGAATATACAACACAAAGTCCATCGCTTAGTTACAAAGCAGTGGAAGATACTAGTCGCATAAAGGAAGAAAGCATTGAGATAATTTTAAATAAATCCGAGTTTCCCGAAGTGTCCACTTCTGTTGATAGATATTCTATACATGCAGAAGTTAATTCAGAGTTTATGAAAAAACTGGACTATTTTCGTTGTGGATCCGGTGGAGATAGTATTACAAACAAAAATATAGAAGTGACAACAATTCGTGAATATCCTAGCGAAGATGAAATAAATATTGGACAGTGCCCAATAAGAATGCAGATGGAAAAGCAATTGAATAGAGCGGAAAGAGAGCCTAATATGGAACTTTCGAGAGAGCAGCAGACAATGCAAACGAATTCAAGAAGGAGGAAGAACACAAATATGTTTTGTGGTTCGAGGATACAAACGAAGACTTGCTCTAAAGAAAGTACTAATGTGTGCGATTTTTGCCAAAAGAAATTTCAACATTTATTTGATTTGAAAAGACACGTAAAAATTCATACAGGGCAGAGGTCATATAAATGTCAGGTATGTAAACATAAATTTACTACAAGATGGAGCTTAAAGAGACACATCATAACTCATTCAGGAGAGAGACCATATAAATGTGAAATATGTAACCATAAATGTACTCATAAAGGGAATTTAAAGAAACACATGAGAACACATTCAGGAGAGAGGCCATATAAATGTGAAATATGTAACGATACATTTACTGTAAAAGGGAGCTTAATGATACACATGAGAACACATTCTGGAGAGAGGCCATATAAATGTGAAATATGTAACTATAATTTTACTGTAAAATGGAATTTAAAGAAACACATGAGAACACATTCAGGGGAGAGGCCATACAAATGTGAAATATGTAACTATAAATGTACTGAAAAAGGGAACTTAAAGAAACACATGAGAATACATTCAGGAGAGAGGCCTTATGAATATGAAATATGTAACTATAAATTTACTACAAGTGGGAGCTTAAACAAACTCATACAAGAGATTAGCCGTTAAAAGTTTTAAAATAATAGTATGTCAGGACTGCTCTAAACATCCACATGGAAACAGATATATTACGTTTGTTAATAATAATGAAAGGTGAATGATTTTTAAACACAATCTCCAAAAGGTAGAATCGACTCCGAGCAGAAGATAAGTACTGCCTCTCCAACCTCTGAACGAGCCTCTGAATAACTGGATATAATAGAATACAAAAAAAGAAAAAGGAAATTCATTTTGGAAACCACATAAATTAAGAGCGAACTTAGATATTATTCTAGAAAGCAACCATCTCATGTAGCATTTTGTAACATCTTATAATAATCTAGTTACAGAAACTTCTAATAAATTAACACTTTTGGTAGTATGGTGCCCTTTCCTTTAAGTTTTTAATGCGCAATTTCTGTATCCTATTTTCACTAGTGAAATGCGCGAGAAAGTGACGGCAACTACTCCACCTCCTAATCGCAGCCTATGACTCATGATCATAATGTACAGGCAAGAACGTTATATGATTATTATATAATTGCATACGTGATCAATCAATCCATAACTGCTTATAGTGTATAAATGGTAAAGTCTAATTAGTTCATATTTATAATTGAATATTATTATTCAAATTTCATGCTTGCACACGTATTGATCTTGTAATTCTTTCAATTCTTGATCTATTGAGTAATTCTTTCAACTAATTTTGCTTATTTGAATGGGATATGGATAGATAGGTCAGTGTGTTAAGCACAAAAGTAAACAAACAATAAAAGTTACATAAAGCTGACTAAGCATCCATAGGAAGCAGACGACAACAACCTCCAAGCGGCAAGTGTTGGAAGTACTGAAAATACGCCCACAAATAGGGATATAAAAAGGCCAGTCAATCACCTTTGAAGTTATCACTTCTTCGCTCCGAAAAGTGGTCACCTCTACCTGGCTTGGACTGGAGTCAGGACTCTAACCTTACCCTCAGCTTAGGTTGGTATACCTTTACCTGCTAACTCGGACTGGAGTTAGTATCTTTTCTAGGAACGATCCCCTTCCTAAACCTAAGTTAAATACCATTGCAAGAGGTGATCCACTAGATTATTCACTGCAGAGCCCATGTTCGGGACGCTCAGATTGTTAAGTGTATAATACATTGCATAATATATAGTATATTGGAACTTTATAATAAACTGGTGTCGGTAAAAACGTATATAAGCATTTGCTCTATTTATTCACTAAATAATTATTCTATTAAACGATCTACGGTCATAAGGACTCTACCATAAATATTATATCGTATATTGTAAAGACAGTGCTACCACGTCGTATACGATCCTGTTGCTACGTTACATAGTAATTGCGTCAGAATAATAGCAACCATTACGCAAAAGAGCATTACGTGGTAATAGACGCTCGGGTTTACAAAATAATTACAAGTTATATCACAACATAACAGTGAAAATACTCGTTATAAAAGTGATTTTTTTATATAGAGCAAAATATCAAACCGACGAACCAGAAAATATTTCGGAGAATAAACGATAAAGTGTTCCAGTGACAGTTATAAGTGATAACAACCAACATTTCATGTGAAAAGTGAACATTTGGATAAACCCACCCAACTCAACTTATTGGATATACCCCAAGAAAAGAAGAAAAGATTAATCTTAAGAAGATTACATTAGAAACCTATAGAACAGTACAGGAATTCCAAGTAAAGCTTCAAGCTCTAGAAGCATCGCAAGATTTAATGCGAAAAATCCAGGCTTTCCAAACAATGGAAGAGTTGAGAACTCAAAGACAGCAAACCCATAATCTTTATAAGAATCAAATTGTACCTCAAAATTTAAGTTTTCATTTAAGAAATCAAAACCTTCCAAATTTACCTCACCAGCAATATCCAAGACAACAAATGAATTACCATCACAATCCTAACCAACAATTTGCAAGTACCCAAAGATTACCTCCATGGACAACGGAGGAACCCATAATTAACTATTCCAAAGGGGAACCAGAACCACCCGATTACGATCACAAATGTCAGACCTATCAACAAAATCCAAACTCCCAAAACAAATTCAATCAATGTAACCAAATACCTATAAAACATGTAATTGATACCTCTGCCTACCAATATGATACACACGAGATTTCACACAGGCAAAAGACCGTTTGAGTGTAAATCCTGTGGATCTAAATTTACCGAATCCGGTGCTTTGAAAACACACATGAGAATCCACACTGGCGAAAGACCGTTTGAGTGTAAAACCTGTGGATCTAAATTTTTGAAATCAGGTAATTTGAAGACACACATGAGAATCCAGACAGGCGAAAGACCGTTTTAGTGTAAATTCTGTGGATCTAATTTTACCATATCCTGTGCTTTGAAAACACACATGAGAATCCACACAGGTGAAACACGGTTCGAGTGTAAAAGCTGTGGATCTAAATTTACCGAGTCCGGTGCTTTGAAAGCACACATGAGAATCCACACAGGTGAAAGACCGTTTGAATGTAAAACCTGTGGATCCAAATTTAAGCGATCATGTGATTTGAAGAGACACATGAGAATCCACACAGGCGAAAGACCGTTTGAGTGTAAATTATGTGGATCTAAATTTAGCGTATCCTGTGCTTTGAAAACACACATGAGAATCCACACAGGTGAAAGACCGTTTGAGTGTAAAACCTGTGGATCTAAATTTATGCAATCCGGTAATTTGAAGACCCACATGAGAATCCACACAGGCGAAAGACCGTTTGACTGTGTATTGTGTAGATCTAAATTTACCCGATCTCGTGCTTTGAAAACACACTTGAGAATTCACACAGGCGAAAGACCGCATTAGTGTAAATGCTGTTGATATTAATTTTTCGTATCAGGTGAATTGAAGAAACATTAGAATCCGCACAAAGGAAAGACCGTTCGAGTGAAAAAGCTCTGGATCAAAATTTACACTCAAGTGATTTGAAGACACACAGGCGAAAGTCCATTTGAATATAAAAACGAGCTGAATTTATGTAATCCAGCATTTGAAGAAGAACATGAGAATACAAAAAGGCCATTTTGAGTGTAAAATCTGTAGAACTAAATTTGTAATGTATGTAGCTTAAAATTATCCTAAGAATCTGCACGACAACAATATTTATTTACGTACGTCCTTAGGAAAAAAACAATGTACTAAAATCTACGTTCCTCTTAACATGCTGTTAAAACTGATGAACGAGGTTGTGAAATATAACTCCTATAAGTTCAACAATTTTAGAGGAAACATAATTGTGCATGCATGTCATGTGTTCTTGAAATTCAATAGTTTTGCCCAGCGTCTCCAAGTTTATGAGTTTTAAAACTTGGCTGGGGCGGGGTGGTTAGATTTTAGATATTGATCAGGCACTGTAATCGAAAGGGGACGAAGTTATTTGTTACTAATTTCGCTCTAAATGTTGAATCTTGAAAGTTTCCCCAACCTTCTTAAAATATATACTTTGACTTACTCTGGTTTTATGTAACTTCTGATTCACAAGATTTTGCTTAACAAAAAAGTATGCAAAATCAGTTCTAGCTTAACAGGTCACTAAATGACAACTAAATCAATCATTCGTTTCAATGCCTGAACTGTGTCAGAATCAACTTATCGATTGAACCTTAGGCACATTTGATCCGTTTAGAAATCAATTAGAGATATATTCCCCAAGTCGTTCCAATCACTAAATCAATGAAAGTACTCCTGAGTATCGCCATAAGCTACACGCTTCCGAGATTCAAGATTTATGGTCTTAAATTTAGAGAACTGTAAGTGAAAACCCACTCAGGAATGCTAAAAAAAATCTAGATGAGTTAAAGTGACTCAGCATACTTGCTAAAAGTAAGTAAGCGATGAATCGTTGATTTAATACTTTATTTCTAATTGGTAAATTAATGCTTCCACGCTCCCTGCCGAAAACATGTGAATAATGGAACACAATAAAAGTTAGAATATCAATATTTCTGAAAGGGTTTTTGTGTTGTTTAGTTTCAATAGTGCCTTCAGTGAGTATCCCTACGGATGTGTAAAATCACAAATAACTACAGTTTTTAACAACCCGATACTTTTTGCATTGTATATATGTAGTTGTTACTACAATAAATGCGGTTTCAAACTTTTAATGTTTTAACCCTTATTGGTCCAAAGCATGATCCGTTACGTGTTGACGAAAGGAGAAACTGTGATTCGCTTTTACATTTAGGTCTGACTTACGTTTTATAGGCTGGGAAAACAATCAGGATTTTTTTTAACGAGGCAAAAAAAAAACTTTTTCATTGACGAAATCTTTTTCCTTTTCATTAGCAATATTTATTAATTATCACAACTAATGGATTTGTTGTTTAGATTTAGTACAAATAAATGTTCTTACGTTAAAATATTGTATAAAAAACTCTCAATGTACATTAGGAATAAAATATATATATATATATATATATATATATATATATATATATATATATATATATATATATATATATATATCATTATCACCCTTGGACATGAAAGAAACGTTCTGTTCACTTTTGTCCCATGGGCATATTTGGCTCAGACCCAGAAAACACATTTTGCTTCAAAATTTATCATACGCAGTCCCATTGTGGATTTTTTTTCTCAATGTATGTTTTGAACATCAACTAACATTTTAACTAATTCATTGACCATAAAATGTTGTCAGGGACCCCGTAAAAGTAAAAGAACCGTTCTTTTCAAAACGCACGTAAAAAGTTTTTTTTGGTATTTTTAAACCTTAATTATGGCCTAGTGAAGTCTAAGTTAATTCCCCTGTTGCGAGAGACCCTGTGATAGCATCACTTACTCTAATTGGCTGTTGTTGTTGTTACCTAATTGGCGATTTCCAATGCTAGAATACAAACGGATACTCTTTTCCTAATGACAGTATCTGCCAGTTGAGTCATACACTATTCAGCCAATGAGGAGAGAATGCTTTACCTGTTATTTACATATCTTGGGTGCGAAGTAACTTTGGATAAAATTTATACATCTTGAACACAATAGTTTTAATCAAAATTCTTCGAAGTAACGAGACTTGATTTTAGTTACAGCATTTAACTATACTGCAATTTAGTATCTTGGTACTAAACAAAATGTTACACGCTGCAGAAGCTTCTGTTTTAAAATAGTAAATACAAATTGTCTGATGTGGTCGAAACATGTTATAGATTTGTTGTGTCTGCTAAGTTAAAGGAAATTAGCTTTAGTAAACGTAAAACTAAACATGTAGACACCAAAACATATCAGTTCCAATAAAACACTTCTGGGTTAATCAAGATATCTATCGAATGCACAAAGCAACGAATATACGTGTTAGTGACGAACATCCAGGACAGTTTACCACGACTAAGTACAAAGAAGAGGTAGGCATGGAACATATATATAACCCATAACAGTATGCGAACTGTTACCCATATACACATTCTTACGATCTTTAACACGTTTCTATATACCAAAGTATATACTACTATAGACTTGTCTTGCTATCGCGGGCGCGAATCTTGGTTCATACCCATAGCGAAGTCGTTATATTAATTGACACAGTCGTGCGTTCATTTTATTTGACATTTTATAGTCAGTTTTTTATTCGTTCCTATGGTTACTGTCCGCCATAGTCGTCAGGCACCGTCACTTTTGATGTTATCACTGTTAATTTTGAATTTTCATGTTGAAAAAGGAATTGTACAAAAACACTGTTACACTATATAATACAACTGAGTAAATTTTCTTGAAGTGAATACCGAAAAACACATTGCCCCCCAAAAATGTTGGCCAAACGGTTAGGCCAATGTTGGCATCCTGGTTGGCGTGCTGAATGTTTGGTCTCTTGACCTACCATTTGCCAACAAACATCAGCCAACGTTAGGCCAACCATGACATTCCTTGAATGGTGTTGGCTTACTGTTGGGTCGCAATTCGCAAATTGCTGGCTCAACGATAGTGAATGCACGAGGGTCGTTTCAAAAGTGGATTGCCTGGCACTGGGTTTCTTTTTTAATTCTTCTTTCAGCTGCACAACATCAGCAATAACGAAATAGAAACGGATGAAATCGAGACACGATCAACAATCTATTTACTAGTTGGTGTTGAACTACAGGATCAGCTAACTAATAAACTTGCGGAGTGTTCCCACTATTCGTTAGTCAAGGTGAATCTATGGTGGGATAATTCCTAAAATTTTTGGACTAGCCGAAACTAGTTCAACAGCAGCTAGTGAATCGCATGCCGACCGTGTCTCGATTTTGTCCATTTATATTTCGAAACTGCAAACATACTTCTAGTTATCCTGCTGAAAGAATGAAAAGTAAACGAACAAATAACCACATACTCTATCTCAAAACCCTAAAAAGTACATAATCGAGCAATAGACTTTTTAAACAACCCTTCGTATGAAGGTTATAATGAACAAATTAATAAACAAAATTCCTCTAACATTCGAAATAAACTTCCATTACCATAAAGTACAATTCTGTAACATTGTAACCAAGCATGTAAGTGGTCGGTACTAAAAAGTATGTAAGGTATACAGGATCCTACTACATCCAGGTAATGAAATTGTTGTAAACAAAATTAATTATTTTATATTTCTAGATAGGTCCTCTTAATATACAAGTGTAGTCTATCTGAGTTGTTGATATAAAAGAGTGCATGCGGTACAAAATGCGATATTCAATGTCTGAAAACAAAAACATACTTTCAAAAAAATTCATAATTTATTAATACTATTATTTGTAACATAGGAAATTAACACAATGTCGTTAAAGTATCTAACTGCGATACAATTTAAACGATGTTTAAAATAAAAGATATAAAGAAAGAGACTTTTGAAATGCTTCATTACTTGTATCAATATTTAAAATTCAGTTTATCAAAAGGAAAATTTACTTTCTAGAGTTTCAGCGTTATTATTAAGATCCTGAGCAGCAGCTAACGTTAGGATATTATCTACAATTGAAAAGGAACAAAGTTATAAGCAAAAAAGTTTGATTAATGCTAACATAGAAAATAAACACATATTAAAAAGAACAGTATGCACACAAATGATGTATTACTGATATCTTTCATAGAAAACCACTTTCTACGAAGTACCGTGTGCGGAAAGACCACCTTTATTTTCTTAGTCTCCTCAACCCTATATATTCCTAATACACTGCTAGGAAGCGGGGTTAAAAAGTAATTACTCCTTTGTTCAAATAGAAATCAATGAAGACGATACAGATTAGGCCCAGATGAATCTCTCTCGGCTGATTGAACACGCTAATTATTCACCCAAATAGCAAGCAAAGCAGATAACGCAAGTGTGTTTGAAAATTAGCCCAAAACTGACAAGCGGCTGATTTCCAATTACCAATTTGGATTATTGGAATCATGTCGGCAAGCTAAAGGCTGATTTTCATGTAGCCTTGTGTTGCTTGCGATTTGGATGAATAGCCAATTGAAATACGTGTCAAAAATCGTGTTTCGATTAGCTACTCATCCAAATCGCCAGCTACGCAAGCCTCCAAGAAATCTTCATTCCCCTCTCCTACAAAACAGCCTAAGGTTCCCTCTGATTATATTCCTAACTCTATGACTGTGCCGATTCATTCACTTTTCCTGCAAGATTTTTTTATCAGCTCGACGCGCAGGGCTGGGCAGCCATTTTGGCTACTTCCGGAGCACACTTGAAAACACTTCCTGTAGGAACTGAATTAGGTAATAATATTATTAGGAATATTAGTTTTCAGTGCAAATAGATTTTATTTTATTTTAATCATAATTTTCATTTTTAAGTACAGAATGTATTTTCACGTATAATCCTTGAGGGAAGCTGGATATTCTGTTAAAAAAAATACATCGTTTCGAATATAATGGTTATGGGCGAAGTGCAAACAATTACATAGAATAACGGAATCCAAAGCGAGACAGTTTAAGGCTTAAGACACCAATAACATGCTAGTTATCATATTAATTAGTTTTCCAATTGCTTAGCATGGGATTCTGTAATGTTAAGGAGATATGTATTAAAAGAAGCATACATATCTTAAAAGAGATAGCACACATGTTACACTATCTTAGAAGCACACATGTTACATATATTAAAAGAAGCGTCTTTTGAATTTAATTATAAGACCTTTAGGCAACTTTCGGTCAGACAGGATGGATGATGAGATGAATTTGTGTAATAAAGGAACTGAGAGGAAACGGGAGAAGCCCGAGAAAAAACACGCATACGGTGTCAATCCACCACAAAGTCCATATAGCAGGAGCAGGGTTCGAACCGACCACTCCTATCGTCAGAGGTGAGCGCTAATCCATTCACCTAGCGCGGTTTAGAAGCGCTTTGAAAGCAAATATGTATCTAAAAAAATTCGTTTCCTAATAAGACCTAAATAAGAAAATAAACATTTTTGTTATTCTTTAATTTCACTTAATAAACCATAACTAAATGTACTTAAGTAAATATTAAATAAAATAATTTAGATTAAAATGCACATTTTTAAATTTGACAAAAATCTCTATTATATTTATAAAAAAATATTGCTCTTATTATAATTGAAGGCAAAGGAATGAATTTTCATTTAAAAACAGGAATCATCGAAATCTCGTAAAATTGAGAAATGGCGATATCCATAATTTTGAATGGCCCCAATTTTGAATAACTACCGTTTTGTTATGTCTATCACCCATATTCGTGTTCTTCATAGACAAGTGTTAAGAGTTGAAAGTTTCATTTGTTTCCTGCATTTTATACCAAATCATCATGTAGCAACTACACGCATTAGTGCCTCCATAATGTTACCTCGCGTTGCAGAAATTTTCAATCAATTGTTCATATCTCTGGTTATACTCATCGGATTTAATTGATCATTTTTAAAAAATTAAGTCGTAAGTTACACGCTATATTTTGTGTAAGGACATAGGTTTATCTAAAACCAGAGTTTCAAAGTTAAATATTAAATAAGAAAATATTTTAGGCTAAAATGTAACTTTTTTACATTTAACTGAAAAACTATTACATTTACGAAAATATTGATAATAAACAAAAATGTAGCTAATAAAAATATATTTAATATTAAAAAAGTATGATCGAAATCGGATAACACGTAGCCGAGATATGTTGATTTAAAAAATAGCGTCTGCCGCCATTTTGAATGGCCGCCATCTTGGACAGCTACCCTTCTTGAATGTCTATCACGTATTTTCGTGATCTACGATTGCCAGTGTACAGGTGCTGAAAGTATCATCTTGTTCCCCCATTTTATACCCAATCATCGTTTCTGGCTTCCGGCACAAGGACTATTACGGAAAGTATATTGACAAAGTGAAATTAATCGCACATTCATAAATGAAAATATTCTAGTATATTTATTTCCTAACTGGCTCTATGGTTTACGAAACTCACAAGTCCATCGCCAAAGTAACAAATGTTCGTCATTGGATACTATCCTGGGCAACATCAAGCCAGTTTTCATCACGAACACCTACTTCTCGAAGATCTCTTCTAATATTGTCCCCACAACGACGACTCGGTCTTCTCAATGTTCTCTTTCCAACCAGGATAGAATATATTCTTCGTTTTTTCCACCATCCGAGCTATATTCCCGCCCGCCTCATTTTTGTTTGTTACGTATGCTCCCAAGTGTTTAAATGTTTACTTTCTCTATGATCTTATCTCTAATTCTTATATTTTTATTTCCTTCATTCCGCGTGTTTCGCCTTGCTATCAAGCACTTTGTTTTATCTATGTTTATTTGTAGCGCATCCATATCGTGTCGTATTAAATCTACATCATTTGCCTATCCGTACTCTGCTTATGGGGTCGCAGAGGCATCATCAGTAGTTGAACCAATCATTTTGGAATTTTTCAAATCGTTTCAGCATAATACATAACTTTTCCCTTTGGATATAATACTATGCTTTCTTAAAATCAATGAATAGCTGGTGAACCGTCATATTCTATTTCTATTTCTTCTCCAAAATTTGCCTCAAGGCTAATATCTGGTCCAACGTGGATCTATTTCTTCTAAATCTACATTGGTGTTCTCCAATTATTTCATCTACGTATACACTTAGGCATGTTAACAGAATATTACTTAATACCTTGTAACATGTTGGAAGTAACGAGATTCCGCGGTAATTATTAAAGTCCGATTTATAGCCATTTTTGTAAATCGGATTATTGAGGTTTTTCATTTCTTTTCTCCATATAGCACTTATCAATTTATGTAGTTCCTTGAATAGTGTCGTTCCTCCAGCTTTAATTAATTCGGCTGGAATATTGTCTATTCCGGGTTATTTGATTTTATCGGTTTCTTTACCGACATTTCGATCTCTACCTCACTAGGTACGGGAATGCAGGGTTCTGCGGTATGGATTTCAAATTCCTCTGTTTGTCCCCCCATTTGTACATTGGGAAGTTTGTAAAAAATAACTTTTCCACACATCGATAATTTTAGTCGGATTGGCTTGAAG
>JAGDQP010017726.1:0-13624 GCA_022664845.1 Lepisma saccharinum | reverse complement strand
ATGTTATTGTTCATCCCCTTTTTCCTCAATCTCCTGAATATTCTGCGTCAGATATACGCGCTTTTTCCTTCTCAACCCGAGTGCAACGCGTTTCGTTTCGCGTTAATGTAGTGGTTGGTATTTGCTGCGCTTTTATTAAATAGCCATCGTTGCCTGGCTTGTTTTCGTATTTCATGAAGCCTAAGGCATTCTTCATCAAATCAAGGTTTGTCTTTCTGTTGTTTCTTCTCACGTACACGGTTCTTGGCTGTCCTCTTAATTGTTTCGCGAATAGCCTCCCACATCTTACATCAATTTCATTATTAATATCATCATTACTATTATTCGAGTCGGCTAAAATTTCGAACCTACTTGAGTGTTCGAGTAGGTAATGTGCTTTTATGCTCGAATTATTTAATTGTTTAACTTCAAATTTCAGTTGTTTTGACCCGTTGCTTTCTCTGTTCGCGATGCATAGCTTTTCCCTTACTTTTGTGATCACTAATTGATGGTCGGTTTCACCTCGCGCTCCTCTGTACGACCTAACGTCCATTATGTTGGTGTGTCTTCATCTATCTACTAATACGTGATCGATCTGTTTCAGAGTTTTACCGCCCGGAGATACCCAAGAGTATTTGTGTATGCCTCTGTGTTCAAAATACATGGTCTTTACCAGGTTTTTCGAATTCACGAAAATTGTGTCTTTCTCTTTTGTTGTTGATCTTTTCGTGAAGCCTGTATTTGCCTACAGTAGGTCTATATTTTTCTTCCCTCCCTACCTTTGCGTTGAAATCACCCAATGCAATTTTTGAATTATACTTCGGTAAACGGTGAAACAGCCTTGTTAGCTCATTGTAGGTTATATGTTTGTCTTAATCATTAGCCACCTCGGTTGAGCCATCTTCTTTGAGCACCATGAAGCAGTCCCCGACCGGAGATTCGAATGAGGGACTAGTTTATCTCCGGAATATTTTACCCAAGGAGAATCCATGAACAACCTGTTATTATTTCTTGACATGTTTTAGTATTGTAGAGTTGTCAGCTCTACGGCCTCGGAGTAAAGATAGAAATTCAAGATGTCGTCTTCTGTTCATCTCTGAACCCCGCCGCTGTCATTCATATTCAGCCTTAGAGTGATAATGTTGATACTGCTTCCCTAGTATTAATGACAATTTTGGGTTGCATCAGCAATTTAGCCCAGAGTTGTTATAGTTGGGTGGTGATTAACTGTTTGGAAGCCCATATTGACAACGAGAAAGTCGCAAATAGAGTGTGAAATCGGCCATAGAGGTCGCAGTCATACAGGCTGTGGATGTTGCAGCAGAAACGATTGGTGTTGCGATTTTAGCGGACGGATACGTATATCACATCATAGAAGAGTAGGGATACGTCGAATAGAGGGGTTATGTATATATATATATATATATATACACAGGGGTTGGACAAAAAATCTAAAAACACGTCATACAGGACACGTAAGTGTGGCCCACCACTGTACACCACGTGTTGCGGTTGCCCATCGTGTTTTGTTTTCAATGTGTC
Source organism: Lepisma saccharinum (assembly GCA_022664845.1). Lineage (NCBI taxonomy): Eukaryota > Metazoa > Arthropoda > Insecta > Zygentoma > Lepismatidae > Lepisma > Lepisma saccharinum. Next base: position 12,103 of record JAGDQP010017726.1, on the reverse strand, counting down.
ATGTGGACCTTCCTCTTCCGTCAGCAGTAAACAGTTCACCTGTGAGTGTCGTGGTGTGCAAGTGGTGCGGTAAAGTGGGCGACCTGACAGACTTCCAAAGAGGCATGATCGTTGGTGCCCGTCTGGTTCGAGCTTCAGTGACAACAGTGGCGACCATTGTGGGGGTATCGACAGGCACTGTGTCCAATGTCACGAGGGCATACACAATGCATGGGCAAACAACGTCTGCAAAGCACAACAGTGGTCGAAAGACAATAGGGACAGGAGGGCATTAAAACGGATTGTAGCAGCTAAAAAGCAGACCACTGCAATGGAAATTACGTTTGGACTCAATTCCGGCCTACAGAACCCGGTTTCATCAAAAACAGTGCGACGGGAACTTCATAAAATGAAAATTCATGGCAGGGCCGCGATCGCCAAACCTCTGGTCACAGCAGTAAATGCGAAGCGGCGTACCCAGTGGTGCAAGGACCACAAGGAGTGGACGCTTGATGAGTGGAAACACGTAATGAATTCCGATGAATCGACTTACACCTTGTTTCTAACAACCGGTCGTGTTTAGGTATGGAGAACACCGTCGCAGGCCTATGATCCAGACTGTCTGCGCCCAACTGTAAAGCATGGGGGTGGTTCTGTTACAGTATGGGCAGTGATATCATGGTTTTCTGCAGGTCCCATCATAGACCCACAATCACATCTGCGGGTCCCACAATCACCAGATCTGAACATCATTGAGCCATTGTGGTCTGTGTTAGAAAGGCGTGTTCGGTCTCATTACCCTCCACCATCATCCCTTAAGGAACTGGAGCATGTTTTGGAGGAAGAATGGTACAACATTCCACACACCACGATTCAGGAGTTGTATACGTCCATTCCACGTCGGATCCAAGCTATTCTGGACGCAAAAGGAGGCCCCCCACCATACTAGGTATGATTTTCACACTTTTTCAAACGTTTTAGTTTTTTGTCCAACCCCTATATATATATATATATATATATATATATATGTGTGTGTGTGTGTGTGCCATTTTGATGCCTTACATCATAGCGACACTGGTTGGTGTAAGCTGTGAGTGCACATCTTGTTTGATCAAGCTTCTGTCTATGGAGGTGACAGAAGGAACATTATATCTATCACACTCACCATCGGCGAGTAGTCGATCCCGGATCTCCCAAGCGAAAATACCAGAAATTTTTGTTTTAATTTCTTAATATACGGCACCATTTTGGGAGTCGGGAGCCACGGTTTGCTTCCGCCAATGGCACCGGGGGAGAATAGACCTGGTGTCGTTGAACTGGGTCAAGATTTTGGAAACACATCCATATGATACACGAAGCTGCCAGGAGATGTCGCTCGATTGAATGCCTACTTGTGCTAACTCCACAATCCTGTCTTACAGTTTCGGGAGAAGGTCGAGCCTTGACGAAGAAACATCCTAGTTGGTTGACTTCACCGTAATACTGCAGCTGTTGATTTCCTAATAACTAAATTATTTAAAAAAAAACATGCATGGAACGAAACGTACGCTAACCAAATAATATTTGTGTCATTTAAATTAGTGTTTTTATAATAATTTTCTAAAACACTAAGATATAGACTTCATGGTCATTCACTATTTTGGACAACGCCAGTTTAATGGTGGAGTTTAATAAAATTTTAACTCTAAACTATCCAAATACCCTAAATATATTTAGTATTTTGGCTGTCATTAGTATTTTCTTTATTGTATTTTTGAGTGAATGTGAGTGTGCGATTTTATTAGCGTTCACGAGTTGACGTTGCTTACGTTCGGAATTCGAATTGTTCGTTTGCTCTTGAGTTCATCGGAGTTCTGCATCGTTTTGATTTGTTTCGCTTAGAAATCGGAATACTTGTCTCTCGCAAATAAACTTTATTAAAGAAATAATATTTGAATAATACATTCAACGATTTGATATTTTGATTAGTCTTGTGAAAATATATTGTAAATGAATCAAATGCTGTTCATTAATTACGGAGTAAACTTATATTAATAAAATATTAAAACATAATTGCTTCGGATTTTTATTTTGTCATATTTGTTTTCGATTTTTCGTTGTTAACTTTGCCTATTACCAACAATGTTCGATTTGGGAGAGTAAAAGCTGACCGCAGTTGAACGTTACTGATCCAAATTAATTTTGGTAACTTCTAGTCTCTCATTCCGAGTAGGTGTTTGGCCTTTCTTATAAAGCAATGAGAATCCCTGCCTGTTATAAAAGGTTAGATGTATTACAACTAGCAATGGATATAATAATTGGAGAGTACAAAGAAAGAAGGGTGGTTACACTCACAACTACAACAATGACAGTTTACCGCCAGAAAATTTAAAATGAAAAGCGCAAAAATTGACACGTTAAAGTGGTCTTAAGATCTAGAAGCTGATATTGTGAAGCTCCTGCTCCATCCGTCTGTCGACAACTTTCAACTCAGAAATTACTACGACTAGAAATGTGTTTGAGGTGTCCTTGGAAAGATTTCACTGAGAGAATTCGCTCGGTTCAACGAGATTGCGGGCGGGGTGCCAGATATGGTGAGGCGTTTTCCTTCTCAGCAAAATATATTAATATCTCATGACAGGAAATCAATTGCTTTATTGGAACAGAGATTTATATTCAATCGCTGTAAGAATAAATTAAAAATAATTGGTGAACTCTGGTTACAAATATTAAGGATGTCGTCGTTCTTCAGTCAGTGAAATTTGAAGAAACTTATAATTTAGAAAACGGAGAAGTCATCTGAAACGCGCCAATTTACCACAACCAAAATAATCACTAAACTGTTTAAAATAAAATATATCAATGTCCGATGGCCATTATATATAATCAAGCACATTATATCTGTAAGCTGCTTAGGACAAACGTACTAGTGTGTCGTAGTGGCCTGAATAAGTTGATTAGTTGAAAGTGGACACTTTGAGATGCCTGAAATTACCCTTACATTTTGAAAAGGAATTAGCCAATTAATGCATCAACCAAACCGATTTAGGACGGAAAATGGGGTGGTGAAAATTCAAGGAAAAAAAGTTTGTCCTATTTCTTGGGTTACTTTGAAAAATAACATTTCTTATAATTCCAGGCCTCAGACATTATATGAGGATTAATGAAATAATCAAAATATTTGTTCATGTTAGAAATAAAATAAACTCTATAAAGATTTCTTTTTGACTGTATTTACTTGCATTATGGAACGAAATCAAAAATTACATCTCATTACCTACACATTACAAGGAGAAGAATTCCATACTTTAATATATATTTACGTGCTTTTCAGTCGGTTTAGCTGCGGTGAATACATTTTATTAACAAAACATAAAGGATGTAAACGTTGATTTATAACATAACGCGGAACATTATTTTCAGTTTTAAATGATTATCTGGCACAGCAACTTATATAATATAATACGTGTTACAGAAGCATAGATGTATTTTCGAGCTTTGTTTAAACCTATATTCTTGAATGTAGAAATAAATCTTACTTTAGCCTGAAGCAATTAAAAAAAACTGACGTGTGTAGTTGTTTTATATTTCTCTAAACTTAACAATAACGCACCTTTTATTGCGTACATTTCAACTTCCATGCTAACAGTTACAAAAAAAAACGCAAACGAATACTAATGCATTAACACCACATAACTGAAACCTTAGATGAAAAGTAAATCATATTCCACCTTATTTCTTTATGAATATAGTATTACCTCATTATCATCAATTTCAACCTTTTCCTTTTTTAATTCTATTCGTTGTTGCATAGTTTTGTACGCGTCTTCATCTGAAGCCATTTGTTATTTTATTAATTCCTTAAAGACATGCAACTTGAAATGCGCCAGTACCGTTTCAGGAGGTATACACATCATCCATCCATAGGCCTCAAAGTATATCTATCTAAGGCACTAGACAGCTTATTTGTTTATTGCCTCCAGAGAACTAAGTAAATATCTTCCTGAAACGAGAATGAGAATCAACAAAGTTACTATCCGTCAACAGTGTGTCATCATATCTATACTCACGTGGAAAACGGACTAAAGATTTTGAGATTTATAGAGTAATAAAGCCTTTACGGTTACAGTTGAAACAAAAAACAATGTTCGTAATGTTTCTTCATTTGTAAACACTACTGACATACGTGATTTCGAAATCTTAAGAAAATACTAAACAATCTAACTTGATTTAAAAATTGACTTATGGCCGGTTTCACCGACCTTCCTTAAATGTTAAGGAAGCGTTAAGTCCATTTAACGCTTCCTCACAGCGCAAGAGTGTTTCACCAACCTCCCTCAAGGTTAACAGCTCCTCAAACTCGCCCTTAACTTAAGGACGCGATTTTGCTCCCTTAACTGTTTAACGCGACCTTAAATTACGTAGGAATATGGCGGACAACTATGCTGATTCTAGTGTATGATTTATATTTTCCTATATACGTATCCTTGTACTTTCGGAAATAACGTTGCTTTCTTACCTAGCAATGTCAATGTGATGGTCGATAATGTTTATACAAGAAATACTTAAGAAGATGCATTCTTTGGGCAATTTTACAGGCAACACATTTGTGTGCAATGTATAATGTGTAAATAACACAGTAGATTATAGTTTCCTACTGTGTCTTCAACAAAAGAAAGGAAAAGGCAATCTGAACTCTGATATATAAGGCTGATGTCGGGAATGTCTGATATCGTCGCTTTACTATTTCTTCCGAGTACGTGTCCTTACCGGTTCCCATAATTCCTTTTAAATATTCTTGGTAGAACACTTTCCAGTAATGCACTTGTATCTTTTGAATTCTCGGGTTGTAGTGACTATTACTAGTTATATAACTATGACTTTCCACATTAAAACGACTTACATCTTAGTATAACATTGAGTATAGTCGTCGGGAATAGTTGAGGGAAAATACTCCATAAGTAGAACTTTTCGTAGAAAGCTCCTTTGTACACTATTTATAAAGTGATTCCATTGTGGATGTAATCAGCTATACATTTTCACATTGTATTGCACAAAAGAACTGCAGACATAATGCGCTCATATATGTACATAGAGCACTTGAGATGCTTTATTATTCCGTTGAATGCTAAACCTCCTTAACTACAGACAAAACGTAATTCATGTCCATTTTTAAATAGATCACAAGCCAAATCTAGCAAAACGAGTCTGTATTTATCGGAATAAAGAGAACATTGCAATTAACTGTAATTCTTTCTGTAAGTAACTTCTGTTATATGGCATTGAACTACTCATTTCTAATGTAGTTATTTGCATTATTTCGGTTCCGTACAATGCAGAAGAATGTGATGTAAAATCAAGGAGTGATGTGGGTACACCAACACACATGCGCCCATGAAAAAGTGTCCTTGCATTCATTATGCCCTTCCCACTTGATTTTGTATCACTCTCTGCATTGGATGCAACCAAAATAATTACACTGGAAGTACATTCACCCAACATAGGGAAAGAATGGGTGAAGTTCCGCACAGCCGATACAGCCACTGTAGCTTTAATTACAAACAGTAAAAAAAAAAAAAAGTTGTACAAAATAGCCTAACCTACTGTAACTTAGTAACCAATAAAAAAGAATGAACAGAAGGTAATTTGATCGGCTCTGCGGAATAAAAACCGAAAGAATTAAAATAGTCTCTATCAACATACTCGAGGAATGTTTTTATAGCTTCATCTGCTTCTATTTGCACGGTGTCGAAACTATACAAGGTGATCGTACCAATGGTTGATCAAATAAGTAAAATTTCAAGTATAAACAAAAACTGAAGTTTATATAAAAATACTTATTTGGTCTACGAAACAAAGCCTGAGACAGTGCAGAAAAGTAAAATTAAATACGGAAAAATAAAACGTATTTTGTTTACTACTGTATCGAATATAAATATTATTACCGTTTGTTTCCCTTATTTGTCAACCACTGGCGACTGGCCCATTACAGGTACGGACACCCTACACTGACACTTACTTTCTGGCAATCCGACGATAGATAAGAAACATTTATGCGTTCTAAGGTACAATATTTAATTTGAATTATAAGCATTCATTTGTAGGCGCCTTAAATACAGTACAACAAATACATTACACGCGGGAAATTAGGCCGAATTTGTTTACTTTCTACTCAACGCATTGTGATTGTCATTTATTTGTGGCCAGTCTCGCGGATCAACCAATCGCAATTCTTGAAAATAGAACAGCATGTATGAGAAATTACACATTCAGGAATACCAATGCTTTAACGTCTCGTTTGTTAAGGGACCCTTAAATCGTAGCGTTAAATGTTGATGCAATGGAAAAGACTTAAGGGACGCTTAAATATTTATGCAAGCGTTAACTAACGCGCCCTTAACCGAAATTTAAGGAAGGTTGATGAAACCGGCCATTAGTCCGTTTTGGCATGTGATTCTCTATATGATCTATAGGAATATGTTCATTAAGAGTACGAAAGACTTGAATTATTCATTTTGATTCTGAGAAAAGAAATCTTTATCAACGTTCGGAAGAAAATATTAATTATAATTCATTGAAAATATTTTCTGAATAAGAAACAGTCAAATATAAATGGGAATATATAGGATATTTACTCTGATGCGGAACGAAATCGCTGTCTTTTAAACTCATAAAACATGGAAATAGAGGTCACGAAAGAGGAGAATATACGAAAGCAATAATATATATTACATTTGAAGACACACAATATTTGTAAAAGATTTATTCGATCAAACAAGCGAATTAATATTTATAGTAAAAATCCTAAATTAAATAAATGCATTTTCATCGATCTTCCAGTTGTACATTCAAGACACGTTTGTAAAAAGAATTTAAAATTTCCAGTATAATCGAATTTATATCCTCTTTTGATAGACCCTCAACTGGAGAAGCAGACAAAGCAAAAACTGAATTCTCATTTAACTTCAGCCTTGGTGCTGGTGATGGGAAACAAAAATAAATATTTTCTATAGGTTTTCTTTGAAAAATAACGGTTTTTATTCCCATTCAGGGGCTCCCAAATAATCTGACGATTAACTATATGGGTAAAATGTTCGTTGTTGTTAGAAATATGCATTTAAAAAATAACGTTTGTATTGGGATTCCCTGTGAGAAATTTCACTTGCTCACTCTGACATAAAAATGTCCAAAGCGCATTAACAAATGGATTATTTTCCTCGTGTACAAGGGTACTAATGGGATGTACTAGGGATTATTTTCGTATTCTAAACAGATTTTAGCGTAAGGTTCTTTACGTTTATTCAATTGAAACGAAAATGCATAAGATGTGATAAATACTGATTTTTTGCAATTCAGAAACAGGAAGCCGCACTCCAAAAAAAAATGTTTAGAATTTCATGACACATGATTTCGTATTCAACGTGTTGAATTAACTTTGCGTAGTTCGTACAAACCGTAGAATTGCATTGCTTACGGCACTGAATCAGATAGTCTAGCGAAGAATCTAGTTTATTATATCAGAAAGAAGGCGTTCGTTACACGGTGCATTTACTTCTAGTAATATTTCTTACAATAAAAAAAATCAACGTATCCTATTCTAGTAATGCTTTTTTTTTATTCAATTTTGTTAATTATAAGTTATCTTTTATTATTGTTTCACCAGCTTTGAAGACGCATTTATCAATATTATTGCAAAAAAGAAACATGTATTTATTTCTTGTAATTATTCAAACGTTTCCAAAGACACGTTTCTATATTTTCAATGTATTTTACCAAAAAAGATATTTTCTGTCCCTGTAAGAAGCATCTAAAGCTGCTTTGCTGCAATTTTCGAATCATTTCCGTACTAAAGCCTTTATTTTCTTCTTAACAAGACAAAATATATCCATGAAATATCAATATCTTACCTGCATAGGCTAAGTAGATGTCAGACCTTAGAACACCGCAATTCCCTTCTTCTTCTATGAACAATGTTGCCAAATAACAACCCACTTGGTTTTTGAATTGTCTTATTAAATTTTCTTCTCCTTCAAATGACCTGTAAAATTAATTATCCCATTTAGAAGGCTCTTTGGAAGTTGGAATTTCTTCAACTTAGTCATGGAACGCACTTACAAGAAATAAAATTTTAAAATACAGATTTTCTTTTTAATTGGGGAAACTTATTCACAACATCACAACTGTAGTGAAAGAAACAGAAACGTGCAGAAAGCATTTAACATACCTGACTTCGATCCTGCGAGATGGGCACTTAACAATAGACCTCTACCGGTGAATATATCTCACCTTCAAGACGGATACATGTTATTCCTTTGTACAGAAATGTGAATGGCTGTGCAGTAGCGTTTAAATGTAGCAGTAAATTTTAATTTTGTATTTTTATAAACAAAATATTTTCTCTTTCATCACGAATTATAGAAAACTGACAATCATAATCAAATAATCTTTGTAACCTTTTATTTATAGTGAAATAAAAACATGTTTTATCTTGTATTGAATGGGGAATTCGTACACATAATTGATTGATACAGTTCCTTCACTCATGACGACTGTGTTCAATAAAAACAAAACATTTCTCCGATTTTTTAAAAAGATTTTTCTGTGCGTAAGCAGCAGAAATGAAAGGAACAGAGAAAATTTCATATATTATGACCGTACCAGTAATGGGCCAGTCACCAGACGCCAGTGGTTGGCCAGTAAGGGAGATAAACGGCACGAAAAGAGACTATATTGGATACAGTAGTAAACAAAGTACGAGTTATACTTCGTTAGGGTTTAATAGTCCCCAAATAACTGTTATATTATTCTCTATAAGCTAATCAAAAGGAATCACATTAGAAGAGTATATTTCTAGTAAATGTGTTTTTCTTCCAAAGCAATTAGATCAATGTAAGGCCAAACGATCTGACAATTATCTGACTACCGGTACAGATCACAGGCGTTAAGAGCTTGTCTTTTATTTAAAAAAAAAAAAAAAGAAAGAGAAGTTTGCTGTTCTAAAGAGAAGGCGAAGTACAAAAAATCAACATTTAAGTTGAAGTTTGTGCTTAGCAGTTACTTACGCTGTTAGCTCCGTGTTACTGCCAAATTTAGTGTTAGGAAATTTTGAGGAAAAAAACAGTTTTTTTTTCCCAAGAAGCAAAAAAAAAACGTGGTTTTATTGACGATTTTTTTTCTTTTTCAAAATGAATATTCACTACTTAACAGATATTTACAGATTTCACCAACTTCAATTAATAAATTAGGGAATCTAATGTATTTCAAGCCTTTTAACGATTCGTAAATTCTTAACCAAGATTTGTTGGAGTCAGCCATTATGCTTTTTGCCATTCTGCTCTGGATTCTGGTCATAAGCTACAGCTACTGTAGAGATGGAACGATTCGCTCCAAAGTATCAAATCCTCTCAGTGAGCGCAAGGAACGAATCCATGAAAAGACTCGGATCCGTTTGGCTGGGTCAACTGGGAGTTGGTGGTCACCGAAATGAGTAAGTCGATCCTCGGGAATCAGAACTCAAAGGACACAAGCATTGGAATTGAATGAGCTGGAAACCCAAGCTTCTACGCATGCGTGTGCACAAGAAGGAAATGTTACTTGTTTTCTGTCCACTTCTTGTTACTTGACGTTAACCAGCGACTTGAACTACGGCACCACTTCGCGAAAATTAACGAAGTCAGCCGAGTGAGTATCGTCTGCATGCCGAAGGATGACCACGGAACAAATTAAGAGGAGTTATTGCATTCTGTCCAAGCTCGCTATTGCCATTTAAAACCATGGTAATATTTTAGCTCTAATTCTCTTATCATATGAGATATCGTTGTGCTCTTTTTTGTTACATAGATTAAATTGTATGTAACAGTTGTCATTAGTACTTTCCTCCGATAAGCGTAGGAAAAATCATTTTAATTAATAAAAGTAATAATTAAACATCGAATTGACAAACTGAAGGGTCTCCTTCACAGCTGGAAATCGAGTCAATGCACTGTGGAGTGCGGGGATAATTTTACAATCTGTCTGTCAAGTCTCAAAAGTTTGCGCGCGCGTTTCAGAGACGAACCTATGTTTACATGTTGTGTGTGTGTGTTGTGTCAAGGTTACTATATTCTCTTGTGTGCAGTTGCAGAGTGGCTACGACGTTCCAGCGTTCCAAAGTCGACTGCAATGCAACTCCATTTGCCATTCAAGCATAGCGGAAGTATTGCAGTAAAACAGTCCCAGAAGTATAGGATTCATCGTTTATACTGAATCAACGTCTGTAGGGATGTCTGAAAGCTAAGTTCACTATTATTGTTTTCAAGCAGGAAAAGTTTTAAACAAAATAACTTATAACCGAAGTTTACACGCTTTATTGATGAGAACTATTTTGGGCGGAATTTCAAATATCTGCCATATCTGATATGAGAGAATTATCTAAGGGGAAAAAAATAATTCGATGAGAAAGTTAACGTTCTGTGTGACTTGTGGAAGAAGGACAGTAAGAAATGTATAGTATCTTTTGTGTGAATATGTCACCTATGAGTGTGTGGTAGAACTTTCCTAACAAATGACAAAACAAAAGGAAATTGTGTAAGTACCGATAACGATATTTAATGCAAAGTGGAAACACTACAGGACGAATTCGACTGATAGACGAGTGGCCACACCTACACTACCCTTCTCCCCGCTCCCAGCACACTCAAATCTGACATCCTCGAAAAGAAGTGAGGGTTCTTAACGCGCAAATGTTTACGGAAAAACAACAAAAATTTTAAAGTTTATATTTATTTGAAATGAAAAACACTTACCTTATTTATACCGAGGAATCCATGTGTTGAGGTTATAACGTAGGCTGCGTTGAATTCCCAGATGAGATACAGATAAGTGGGAGGAAGCGAGTTAAAAAAAAGTAGTGAAGTTCGATCATGCGAAATACTCCAAATATACACATCACATTTCAACTGAAGTTTCCTCTCTCTCTCTCTTCTTTTTTTTTAACGAGTTTCCAGATGAATTATTATACATAACATCATATTTTAAATAAAACTTTTAAAACGCAAGTTCCAAAGGAAACACTCCATAAAATATATATACATCACCTTTCGGCTTCAGTTTTAAAACGCAAGTTTCAAGCAAAACACACACACACACGCACGCACCAAAAGAACATGACATTGCAATGTAGTCTATCCCCGGTTCACTTGTTTCACTCATGGTGTAACAGTAAGGATACTGCAATATCCTGTACTTCACTTGAACTTGGTTTTGTAATCCCTTGCTTATGCGTAACTTTCTTCTTCTTGGTCGAAAAGAGTTTTCTCTGTTTCTCTATGTTTCTCTTCGCTGTCGTGGATTTCGAAAGTAATTTGGAAGCTGTATGGGAATGCACTGCTTCCAACGTCGCTTCAAAAGATGCAATTGCTTTATTCAAAAGTTGCACCTCTTCTGATGTATTGATCTTATGAAGGACATTTCTGTTGCGTTCTTCAACCATTTGTTTTTGGGTTATTAAGCAAGTGTCAGAATTTTGCTTTTTAGATACTTGCTCCATATTTCTGTTGTTTTATTACGTACCTTGTGAGCATCTCTTTTTCAATTTCTTGCTTCCACTCCATGAAACTCTGAAATGATGGAAACTGCTTTTCTTGTGATTCCACTGTAAGATCATGTTGTAACGCAAAATGTTCGTGCAATTTCTTTTCTCCGTCCGTTACAGAAGTGCATAGAACACATTTAAGGTGATTTTTCTTAATTAGTTTTTCTGCATGAAACTTGCGTTTGTGATATCTGAAATTTTCAAGGTGATTGAATTGTTTATCACAATTTGGGCATTGATAAGCAAATGATTTCAGGGTCTTTAAAGGAGGCGCGATTTCGTTTAATTTATTCGGATGTGCTTTCGAAACATGACGCCTAAGTGATTTGTTATGGTCATAGTTCTTTCCACACTCTGAACATACATGCTGTTTAATTTCGTTCATTTTGATCGACTTTACTCACACATCAACGCACTATAGATACGAACACAAAAACACACTAAATACGAAGAGAAAATAAAGCTCCACTAAATCCACTAAAAACTACAAGAAACAACACAACGAACGACTGTTCTCCCGCTAGAATATAGGAAAACGAACGACTATTCTCACTTGACGTTAACCAGCGACGT